>JAMYWO010000105.1:0-18379 GCA_024220525.1 Cochliopodium minus | reverse complement strand
TTTTACCTTTGTTAATTGATGACCAATGTTGTTTTTCTGACATTATTAAATTAATTATTTTTTTTAATTTTTAAATTTTTTATTTTTTTGATTGATTTTGATCTTGGAATTAAAAATGGTTAAATAGTTTCATTTTTTGGTTTATTTTTTAAATCAACTATTGATTGATGTTTGGAGTTAAAAACTTGAATTCATTTGTTTCCTTTCATTGGAGAATCAGTCCCGCCAAAATAAACACTTTGAGCATAAGATCCACCTTGTTGTTCACCCATTCCTAAACCACTTCTTTGATTTGGTTTTTCAATATCACCTTTTGGAATGTAGTTTCCTTGTTGTTTTGGACAAACTTTATTGACTTGATCTCTTTTTTTTTGAAAAGATTTTTGAAGACGAGTAAAAAAAAAGATTTTAACATTTTACCCAACCAACAAATCTTCAAATTGATTCCAAAAACCTTTTTCAGAAATTTTATAAAGATTTATCAAAGAATATTGTTTTTGTCTTCTCTTTTCAAACCTTTTTTTAATTCAGTTTTATTTTTCTTTTCAGACATTTTTTTTTTTTTTATTTTTATTTTTAAATCCGATTAATTTTTAAAAAAGAATTAATTTTGTGAATTTTGAATCAAATTTAGGTTCATTTTAATCTCAATTTCAAATATTGAAAGATAATTTTCAAACAAATAAATTTTTTTTTTATTTATTATCCTTTCTTTCATAATAAACATTTGGATCTTGGGTGTAAGGAGTATAACATCCAAAAGTGTTGAATTTTCCTTTGCCAGCATCATACCAAGTAGATTTGGGTGAATCCATCACATCTTTCAAATTTTCTTTTGTTTCAAGGACATCATCCACAATCCTATCCTTGAGTGAAGGTTCTTTGTTAAAATTATCTTTTTCAAAAAAGCGAATGTTTAGTTATGTTTTTATAATTAAAAATCATTTAATTACCCATCACTGTTTTATCCACCCCTACCATTGTATCAGTATCTTGAATTGGAATTCCTTCTTGTAATTGATGTTTCGACATTTATAAATTTTTTTTTTTTTTTTTTTAATTTTTTTAATTAAAAATATAAATAATTTAAAATTTCACTTAAAAATAAATTTTTTTTTTAATTTTGCTTAATTTAATTTGATTAAATTAATTGTGGATTAAATTTGCCAATTTTTTACTTTAATTTAGATCTGAGAAACTTTTATCCACTATTTTTCCTTTTTTTCGATCAAATAATTAAAATTTTAAAGTGTTGTATAGTATAAAGTTTTTTAATTGTGTCTTTCTTCAAATTTATCTTGAAAATTCTTGTATTTTGGGTTTTTTATAAATCCTTGGTAATTTTCTTCCACATTTCCTTCTTTGTAATACTCATCTTGTTTGTACTTTTCATCATAAACATGTTTGAAGAGATTAACATCTTTAATTCTTTCTTCAATTTGATGAGGCATGTTCCTTTTTTCAATTGGAATTTTACCTTCTTGTGTTAAAATATGATCTAAATTTCCTTTTTGAGGAACATTGGGGAATCCTTCAGGTAAATTAAATTGATGATCTTTTTCTTTTTGACTTTAAATTTATTTAGAAAAATGTTGATAGTTTTAAATTTTCACCTTTCCGAATCTCTAATTTTTTCATTGTAGCTTTCACTTTTTTCACTCATTTTTATTATATTTGATTGAATGTTCTTCAATTAGTTTGATAAAACCATTTTGAATTCAGTTAAAAAATAAAATAAAAAATTGCTTTTAAATTTTGGCTCAATATTCATCATTTCCTTTCAAATTAAATAAATGAAAATTGTAATACAATTCACCTAAAATACATCGATCAATATTATTTGTTTTTTTAAAAATTTTTGCACTTTATTTATATATAATTAAATTTATATCAGCAATCAAAGAGAAATATAATTCCCCAATTTCATTCATCCTTCTTGGTATCATCTAATTATCTTCCTTTTCTAATTCTTTTTCCATTCTATTTTTATATTGAACAGGATTTCCTTCAATACCAAAACTATGAGGCATGGAAGTTCCTTGAATACCACAAGAATCACCTTTAATCATATCAATACGAGTTTCAGATGATTCTTGATCCACTTCTATTTTCTCATTAAGATGTGGATGTTTAAGATGTTCATTATTAGATCTTGGAGATGTTTCTTTTATTGGTTTGGGTACATTTAAATCGTTCATTTATTTTTGTTTTGTTTTACTTTTTTTTACTTTTTTTTATTTTTTAACATTTCCAATTTTGATTTTTTCTTTTATTTTTATTTAAAAAAAATTTAATTTTTCGCTTAAAAAAATAAATTTAACCGAATTTTATTTCAATAAATAAAAAATTAGAGTTTTGATAATAAGTTTTGTTTTTTTATTTAGTTATTTCTTCATGAATTCTTCTTTCACTCTTTTCTTCACCAACCTTTTCGTCATATTTTAACTTGTGAATCTCTGAAAGCTCACGATCAACTTCAGAAGAATAGTTTCCAACACCAACACCAACAATTTCTTTCATATTTGCATTAACATTATGTGCAACTTCTTTTATCTTGTGTACAAAAGGTCTTGAATCTTCTACTTTATAGTTACTTTCTTCAAGTTTTTCATTGTATTTTTCAAAATGCTCTTCTGCTTTTTCTCTATCAATTTCTGGAGGACTTTCACCAAGACCAACACCTTTTTTAAGAAAAAATAATAATTTGATGTAAAAATTTTTTAAAATTTTTTACCAAATGTTTCTTTCAAGTTGGCGTTTATTCTGTTTCCCATTTCTTTAATTCTGTGTCCAACAAGACCTGTTTCTTCTTCTTTTTCTTTATCTTCTGTTTCTTGCTTCAAGTTATCATCATCCTCCATCGTGTCATAAACTTCTTTGACCCTTTCATGTGGATCATAATCATATTTCTCCCTATTCTTTTTGAGATCATCAAAATCCTCTTCACTCATCTTATCATTGAGAGAAGATGTAAAAGTAGTTCCGTACATTGTGCTGTCACTTTTTAGATCACTTTTATTTGGTGTATCTTTTCTATTTTCTGTGTTTTCTTTCTTTGGCACTCTTCTCTTTACCGTGTGAATAGTTGTTATTGAGGTTGGTAACTTTGATGAGGTTGGCTTGTCTACTTTATAGTCTTGTTGATTGAGATTTGTTGTGAAACCACTTTGGGGAGGTAAATTACTCAAATTTTGTACATTATTTTGCATTTATAATTAATTTTTTTGATTTTTTTTTTTTATTTGTTTGATTTCATCAAAATGTATTTTAGTCAAAATTAATTTAAGGTTATTTTTGAAAAAATATTTTGCTTTTATCGTTTATAAAAAGATTTAAAATTTTAAGGATAAATTTGTAATATTAATTTTAATTTATTTGTGTTTTCTATTAATAATTTTGATTAATAGATCCTTCTGTTGTTTTCTCAGTATGAGTAAATGTGTATTTGATTCCATGAGGCACATTACTATTCTGAGTGGGACAAATATTGCATCCTTGAGTACCATGTGTATTGCATGATGTAGACATCATACCTTGCTGAGATCCAACAATACTTCCTTGAGGTACAGATATAGGAGTAACAGATGATCCAATCTTGTTATCTCCTTTATCATCATAATCATGTCTCTATGTTGAAAGAAATGATGGAAATTTTTGTAAAAACAAAATTTTATGGAAAAATATTGAATAAGATGCGTTAAAAAATTGATTAATGAATTTATCCTTTTGTTAAATAGATGTGATTATGTTTATTCTTTACTTTGTGAAAGATATGTGGGTGATGATGGTGACTTTTGTGATGTTGGTTATGATATTCAGTTGATGTTGCTTGTGTACCAGTGGCGATGAAATTGGGAGGGAAATTCTCATATTTACTTCCTTGAGAAGAATTTTCTGGGAAGTACATGTCATTACTTCTCTCTTGTGTACTGCATGTATTTCCCGATGTTGGATTACTTATTGTATTTTGTGTGCATACGATACATCCTTGTGTTCCATGTGCATTACAAGTCAAAGAAGTATGTGGACATGTTTTGCATCCTTGTCCATGCGTGCTGCATGTCATCATTCCTTGTTGAGGTATATCTTTTGTTATTTCAATCTTCTTTTCGTAGATTAAGTTTTGATTATTATTCATTCTTTTTTTTTAATTTTATTTTTTTCGTTTTGTTTATTTTTATATTTTAAATTTCACACTTTTAAATTGGTTAAATAATGTTTCCAATATTGAATTTATGAGGAATTTTCTTAATAATTTAATTTCATTTTTTAATTTCATTTTTTAATAGCCTTGATTCCCACCAATTCTTTTCTCAGTGTGAATGTAAGTAGTGGTGCTTCCTTGAGGCATAGATCCCATTATACTACTTGGCATGTAGCTTTGTGAACAAGTATTGCATCCTTTCATGTTATGAGTTCCACAAGTCATGGAACTTGTTGGACAAGTACTACAACCTTGTCCGTGTGTGCTACATGTCATCACATTTTGAGGCATAGATCCCATTGTACTACTTGGCATGTAGCTTTGTGAACAAGTGTTGCATCCTTTCATGTTATGAGTTCCACAAGTCATGGAACTTGTTGGACATGTTTTGCATCCTTGCCCATGTGTTCCACAATTCATCATTACTTTTTTTTTTTTAAGTAAATTTTTGTTTGTTTTTAATTTTATTGTTTTTTATAATTAGAAAAATAAACTTACCTATTGGTGTTGGTATTGTTGTTGTTGTTGTAATAGGTGCAGAAACGTCCTTATTTTCACTATGATGTTTGTTGCGATGAAGATGAGGATGGTGATGATGATGTTTGTGAAGATTCTTCTCTTTTACACCTGTATATTCTCCTTGGGGCAAAACAGATGAAGTAGAAGTCAAATTTGTATTCATAGAACTCTGAGGACAAATGTTGCATCCCTGTGTTCCGTGTGTGCTGCACATAGAAGAACAAGTATTACATCCTTTCATGTTATGAGTTCCACAAGTCATGGAACTTGTTGGACAAGTACTACAACCTTGTCCGTGTGTGCTACATGTCATCACATTTTGAGGAATAGATCCCATTGTACTACTTGGCATATAATTTTGTGAGCAAGTGTCACATCCTTTCATGTTATGAGTTCCACAAGTCATGGAACTTGTTGGACATGTTTTACATCCTTGCCCATGTGTTCCGCAAGTCATCATAACCATTCCTTGTTGAGGTATATTTTGATTAGTGATCATTATTTTATTTCAAAGTATTTTTAATTTTTAATTTTTTTTTCTTTTCAATTTTCAAAATGATGAATTTTTTTTATTCTTTTTTTTTAAAAATAATAATTTGTGAAATTTCGTTTATTTTTAATTCTTTTCAATATTTATCTTAATATTGAAAAGAATTAAATGTGTAAAAAAAGAAAAAAAAACAAAATTTAAATATTTCAGCAAAATCTTTTTATTAATTTATTCAACTTTCTTGATTTTATTTTTGGATAAAAATTGATATGCATCCCCTCTTTTGGTTCAAATCCTTTTTTTTTAAGTTTTTTATCTTTATGATCTTGATCTATGGTATGCATATGATTTTCTCCTTTCATTTGATTAAAGATATTGTAATCTTTTTTGTTAAACGAGTAATCTTTTGAAGACATAATTTTGTTGATAAAACAAATTTTAATTTTTTTTTTAATTTTATACATTATTAAACTCAAAAATTAAAAACGATCACAAAAACTATTTTTAAACGAAAATATGCCTTTTAATTTTATTCATCTTCTTTGTTATCATCTTTTTTATATTGAGATTGATGAACATTCCTTCCTCCTTTTGGTTCGAATCCTTTTTTCCTCAACTTTCTTTCATTAAGATCTACAGGAAGTGTTTGATTTTCTTTTAAATCATCATCCTTGTTTCCTTCTCTTATTATTTTATCATTTTTCTTGTTCAAAGAGAAATCTTTTATTTTTTCACATTCATTTTTTTTTGAAGACATCTTTTTTTTAAAATCCAAATTTTTTTATTTTTAGTTTTTTTTAACGCAATAAAATTTTTTGCTAAATCTTTATTTTTAGTGAGGAATATTAGTATCAAATCCCATTTTATGGTTTCCACACAAACCACCATATTTATATTCTTTTTTAGGCTTTTTGATGTGTAAAAATTTTTTCATTTTATTTTTAAACTTGTGTTTTTTTTGTTCAAAATAATCTTCTTTTTTAGACGCATTTTGTATTGGAAGATTAATTTGATCACCAGATGTTTTACTTCCTAACAATTCTCTAATTGGAATTGATTCTTTTTGAGAAGCAGATTTGTTTAAAACATTTGTTTTTTCATTATTTTCTTTCATTGTTTTTTTTAATTAATTTTTTTATATTTTTGATCATTTTATTTTGAATCATTTAGATATTTGTAAATCATTGAAAAAAAATGATTTTTAAAATGATTTTTATTTTGATCTTGTATGGGAACTATGAAATTTGTTTAAAAGTTTAATAAATATTTTTAAACTAATTATTTATCTTTGTTAAAAGATTCACTCTCATTCCTGTTCTTGTCGGAAGAGTCTCTTTTGCTCGAGTTCTTGTCAGACTCTTTCTCGTTCCAATGTTTACCAGAAGAAAGTTCACCTTTGTTCCATTCTCCTTTTTTGTAAATATCTTGTTCACCACTCAAATCCCTTCCAAATTGTTGATCGGAGCTCCAATCATTTGTATTCAAATCGGTGTCCTTCTTTTCGTTCAAAGAAGTTCCAGGAGGAACGTTGTTATCTGTCCCTTGCCCATAGGTACTGTTGCTCTTTATTTCCCCTTTATCGCTTAGCTCTGGTTGAGGAGGTGGGGTTGGAATGCTGGAAGATCCTTTGCTTGTTAACTTGCTCTCTGATGTATCACACTTTGTGTCTTTTGGACAAGATGTATCTTTACTTACAGATGTACCACTTGGAACATTGCTTCAAAAAATATTAAGTTTTTTAATTTTTATTATTTTTTTATACCTCACCAAATTAGATCCTCCAGGTGTTCCTGTTTTCAAGTTTCCTTGTGATCCAATTGATCCAGTTTGTTCTTCAAACTTTCCTTGTTCATTTCCAACGGAAGTTCCACCAAATTCATCATTCTCTGTTTCTTTCAAGTGTTCAAAGAAATCTTTCTTTTCTTCAAAGTTTGCTTTTTTAAAAAAAAATGTAAACATTAACAACAAATTTTTTTTTAATTTGTTTTTTGATTTACCTTTGCTTCCCGGAACGTTACTGTTTGGAGTAAAACTTTCTTTTGTTTCTTCTCTATTAATGTTTTGGTTGTTTTGTGAAATTTGTGACATTTTAATTTTGTTTTTTGTTATTGATTTTTTTTTATTCTTTTTTTTTCATTGTTTCGTTTTCCAAAAAATCAAAATTTATTAATCGAAAGATGTGGGTAAATTTCTTTCTTTTTTTGAATACATTTTGATTTAAGATAAAAATTTAAATTTTTGCTTATTCATTTTGGTAATTTTGGATAATAATATGGGATAAATCTTACAAATATGAAGAAACAAATAAATCACTAATATTTAATCCACTTTTAAACAAACATAACTTAATAATAAATTATTATTGAGAATTTGATTGGAATTTCAATTTAATTAAATAAAAATCTATTCTAAAATCTTCTTAGATTTATTTTACTTTGAACCAAAAAATTTATTTTTGTTGAAGAAATTTAATTTATTTAATCATCTTTTCTGACAACATATTTAGGTTTATTCTTGGATGGAAGATTCTCTTGCCAAGGACCAGTTGATTCAGGCTCATGATTTTCCTTTCTAAGTTTGTAGTTGTGATCGTTCTGCTTCTTGAAACTTGTCTCATACTGACCCTGTGGAGTACCACTAGGGACAAAAGATGATCCTTCCAGCATAGATACTGTTTCAACAGGCACAGCCATCACATTCTGTTGATTCATCTGCATGGATGGTTGCATAGGCTGATTCATCGTCATCGATGATTGCATAGGCTGATGAATGGGCATCTGATTCGTCATTGATTGATTTTGCATAGTGGATGTTGGTATCGCTGTTTTTGTTAGTGATGTATTCTCATTTGTTGGCATGATATTTGAATTATCCAATCTGGATGGATTGTTATCCCCCATCACTGTGTTCTTGCTTGTATATGTGGTCTTATTATCCACATTATTTGTGTTGGTGTTATTTACCATCCCTTGTTGCATTGGCTGTTGTTCATTCACCACTTTTTTCTCCATGTTAGTTTCATTCCATGTTTCACCTCTTTTATCCTTTAAAAGTACAAGAAAAACGTAAATATTATTTTCAAATTTAAAAAAAATCTTTATTTACATCATAACCGTGATGATAATGGAAAATGTTTGCAGGGAAATGAGATTTGTGATGAGATTTATCATCTTTTACTTTTTCTCCGTGATGATGAGTATCAGTAGTTTTGGGAACACTACTTGTTGTAGGAACATTACCTTGCATTTTATTTTGTTCACAAACATTACAGCTCTGAGTTGTTGTTGGTAATGATGTTGATGTTATATATGGTTCTGTTATTCCATAAGTATCACTTGTTGGCAATGTTGTTGTTGTGGAAGAGGGTATCGCAGTTGTGTTCATTGTTGTTCCACTTTGTAAGCTTTGAGATCCAAAGTTACTTACTTGTTGCAATGGCATTTCTTGTTTAATCTTTTGTTCTACTTTGTAACTACCCTCTTGATTTTGGTTATTTCTAAGTTGTGACATTGTATTATCTTGATTGACGGTAAATTATGTTTTAATTTTTTTATTATTATTTACTAATTTGATATAATTTCATCTCCAATTTTATATCTAAATTTCAACCTTTTTTTCTTAAAAAAATGTGCTCATTTTTTGATTTTTTGGCATTTTGGAGTCTTTAATATTTTTAATTTTAAAATTCATCCCTTTTTCGTTAATTAATTTTGAACATTCAAAATAAAATCATCTGATTTGTAGTTAAATTTTGATTTCTATTCACTTTTAAAAAAGATTTATTTGAAGCAAAAAAAAAACATTTTTTTAAATTTAAATATATTTTTAATATTAATGCTTTCAATTAAAAGTAGTCTTTATGACGGTTGTTTCTTCAATGATGTCATCATTAGGATCAATAGAATTCTGTTTGTTCTCAAGTTTATCCTTCTCCATCCTTTCCCTGCCAAGAACTCTCTCCATTTCACTATTCTCGTCCTCCAACTTTACGTTCTCAAATCTTTCTTGTTCAAGCAACTTTTTATTCTCGAACCTTTCTTTTTCTAATTTTTGTCTTTCGAGTTTTTCTCTTTCAAGTTGATCTTGTTGCCATCTTTCCTTCTCAAGAAGTTTTTGTTCGAGTTGTTCTTTTTCCTGCTGCAAAGATTCGATCTTTTCGAGATCAACCAACTCCATCTCCTCCTTCTCTCTTTGCAATCTCTCCCTCTCCCTTCTCTCCTTTTCCAACTCCATTTCGACTTCTACCCTTTGTTGTTCAATTCTTTCCCTCTCAAGTTTTTCTTGCTCAAGAAGTTTCTGTTGTTCAAACTTTTCTCTTTCAACCTGCTCCTTCGCTAACTTTTCCTGCTCCAATCTCTCTTGCTCCAATTTCTCTCTTTCAAGTTGATATTGCTGAATTCTATCCTTCTCCAAAACTTCCCTTCCAAGCAACCTCTCCATCTCGCTTCTTTCTCTCTCAGCTTTTTCCCTTTCAAGTCTTTCTGCCTCAAGAAGTCTGATTTTATCTTGTCTATCTTCTTCTAACAATAATTTTTCTTGCTTCTCCCATTCCAATCTTTCTTTTTCAAGTGTTTCTTTTTCAATTTGTTCTCTTTGGAGTTGATTGTCAAGATCATGCTTGAGTTTTTCTTTTTCCATTATTTCCGCTTCTAACATCCTCCTTTGTTCCATTATCTCCTTCTCCCTCAACTCATTTTCTAATCTACTTTGTTCCAAACCTTCTTTGCTATCATGCTCTGAATCGATATCGGGTTGGATGATTTCAACAGATTTGATAGAGGTAGATTCCAAAGGAATATCTTCAACCACATGATAGATACCACCCGTTGGAGGATTTACTATCTTTTGATTTTCTGGGAGAGATCTATGTTTTTGGCAAACAAATGGTTGCGTAGATGGTTGTGTGGATTGATATGATGTTGTTGGAACTGAGGGAAACTCTAATGTTGATACAGGTACTGTTGATGTTGGGACATTGGATGTTGGAATCACATTTGATGTTGGGACATTTGTAGAATATGATCCAGATGTTGTAGGATATTGTTTTGATGATGTATCAAATCCTTGTGATCCTATTGGGATGTTTACATTTTCATTTACTTCTTGCTTTTTATGGCGACCAAAGATTTTGGGCAAGCGAAATTTCTTTTTCTTTTTCTTATCACTTTTTTCAACATCATGATGTGTTGTAGTAGGTGGAATTGGTGTTGTAGAATGTGTTGTACTTGATGGTACATTCATTGTTTGCATTGGTACGCTTGTTATTGGAACGTTGCTTTGTGATCCTCCTTGATTCAATGGTATCTCTTGTATTATTTTATCTTCAACTTTGTATGTACCTTCTTGGTTTTGAGTGTTACTTAGTTGTGACATTTTTTAAATCGTGTAATATTTAGTTTTTGATTTTTTTTATTTTTTATTTATTTTTAATTTTGGAATAATTTACTCTCCAATTTTAATTTTTAATTTTCAACCTTTTTTTGGAGACAAAAGTGCTTATTCTAAGTTCATTTTGGTAATAAATCTTAAATTAATAGTCTCAATTAAATCAATTAAAATTTTCACCCCTTTTTGGTGTTTAATATAAACATATTCCAAACAAAATTAACTCTTATTTCAACTCAGATTCTAATTAGATTTCTTACAAACAAATAAAATGAATTTATAAATAATAATTTTTAATAAAATTTAAAATTTTTAGTTTTTCTTTTCAAAATAAGTTGTAGATTCATTCCAACCAGAATCAATTAATTTTGGATCTGATTTTAGAGGTGATTGCGGATTTTTCTCAATAATAGGTTGAAGATTGTGGATGTTTGGACGAGTATTATCAGTGTTCAAGTTGTGTTGATTGTTTTGTACTAATGGTTGATTGTTTTGGATATTTGGCTGAGTATTTTCGTAATAAACAGGTTTCAAATTTGGATCATTGTTCTGTACAACTGGTTGATTATTTTGAAGACTAGTTTTTGTAAAGTTTTGGGTCATTGGATAGGTTTGAGATCTTAAATTAGGATCATTACTCTGGATTAATGGTTGAGGATTGTTGTAAATTACTGGCTGCATATTAGGATCTCCACTGCGAATGTATGGCTGTGAAATAGGGATCTCGTTGTTGTAGGTGTTTGGTTGGGAATTTTCGTATATGACAGGTTGTTGAGTGTGAGTATAAACAGGAGGTTGGTTTACAACTAAAAGTTCATTCTGATTTCTCCCGTGAAGTTGTCTTTCAAATCTTTCTCTTTCTAGTTGTTCGTACTCCATTCTTTCTCTTTCTAACAACTGCTTGACAATCAACCTTTCTTTCTCGAGTTCTTCTCTTTCAATTCTTTCTTTTTCATACATTTCTTGTCTGTGTTGCATTTCAGTAAACTTTCTGTGTTGATCAATATCGTATTCCCTCTCAATTTGACTTCTCATGATCCTTTCTTTCTCTAATCTGTCCTTCTCCTCTCTTTCAGATTGAAGCATTTCGAGATGCAATAATCTTTCATTTTCTATTCTCTGCATTTCTCCCATTTCCCTTTGATGTCTTACTCTTTCCAACTCATCCTTTTCAAGTCTTTGAAGCTCCACAATCCTCTCCCTCTCCCTCATCTCTTTCTCTATCATCTGTTTTTCTTGTCTCTTCCTATCTAACAATTGTCTTTGAATCTCAAGTCTTTCTCTTTCCATCCTCTCTTGCTCCATGTACCTTTGTCTGTCTTGAATCTGTCTTTCCATCATTTGTCTCTCAAGTCTTTCTCTTTCAATCAACTTCTCCCGTTGAAGTCTTTGTCTCTCATTTTCTCTTTCTCTTGAAAGTCTTTCCCTTTCCAGCATTTCTCTCTCAATTCTCTCTTTAAGAAGTCTCTCCTTCTCCATCCTCTCCAACTCCATTTTTTCTCTTTCAAGTCTTTGTCTCTCGAGAAGCCAATCCCTTTCAAGTCTCTCCCTCTCTTTTATTTCCAACTGTATCATCTCCCTTTCTATTCTTTCTCTTTCCATTCTCTTTTGTTCCGTTATTCTGTGTCTCTCAAGATTTAGCATCTCCAGTCTTTGGTTCTCCAACCTTTCTCTTTCTTCTCTTTCTCTTTGAATTAACTCCTTCTCAATTCTCAACCTGTCATGGTCTTGCCTCTCTTTTAGTTCTCTTTCAATTCTATGTTTATCAAGCGAATCCTTCTCAATTCTTTGAATCTCTTCGTTTTCTCTCTCCAACAACTCCCTCTCTAATTTCTCCTTTTCCTTTCTCTCCTTTGTCAAATTCATTAGTTCAAACATTCTCTCCCTCTCTAATCTATCATTCTCTCTCATCTTTTGCTCCAACATTTGTCTTTCAAATCTTTCAAGTTGAACTCTTTCATGAACAAGCAACCTCTCACTCTCCAACTTCTCCCTTTCTAGTTGTTCTTTTCTTCGTCTTTCTTGCTTCAAAATGTTCTCTCTCTCTGCCCTTTCCCTCTCCAATTTCTCAAGATTAAATTTTTGTTGTTCATACAATCTGTCCCTTTCAAATCTCTCCTTTTCCAACTTTTTCTCCTTTTCCAATCTCTCCTGCTCCATAATCTCCATCTTAAGTTTTTGTTGTTGAATTAGCCTTTCTCTCTCCACTCTTTCTCTCTCCGCTCTCTCATGCTCAACTTTCTCCATTATTTCCCTTTCTCTTTCTTGTCTTTCAAGGTTCAACATTCTGATTCTCTCCAACCTATCTCTCTCGTACTGTTCTTTTTGAAGTCTTTGTTGTTCAATAAACTTTTCCCTTTCCAACCTTTCCTTCTCGTACCTCTCCATCTCCACTCTCTGTTTTTCCATCAATCTATCCCTCTCTTGTTGCATCTCAATTTGTTTCTCTTTTTCACACATTTCACATACTTCATTGGGAACGGGAGACAAATTCTCAGTAGGAGGATAAACTGTTGTTGGATTTGAAGTTTGTTGATTTAAAGAATAAGATGTTGGTTGATTAAGAGGATATGATGTTTGTGGATACGATGTTGGTTGATTTAGAGGGTAAGAAGTCATGGGCATTGTTTGATAATTAGTGTTGTTTTCGCTTATTGGAAAAGAAGACATGTTATTAATGTTGTCGTTATTGGTATTGTTGGATGTTTGTAAGTTGTTCTTAGTATTGTCTAACTTTTCTTCTTTTTTGTGATGGTGATGTCCAAAGAGATGGGGAAGGTGGAATTTTCTTTTCTTCTTATCTTTCTTGTTGTGAGGAGAAACTTCCCCTTGTTGTTGTCCTCCATCGTCTAAAGTTCCATCTTGCACAGATGTGGTTGAAACATCGGGATACTGTGTCACCATATATCTCGAATGAAAAGATGGATCTGTTTGATAGGAAGATAAAGGTGGAGGAGGCATCGAAGATGAAAAAGGAGGATTGGATGTGGGAATAGATGATAAAGAAGGTGGAGGATTAGAAGATAAAGGAGCCATTGATGTTGTGGGTATCGATGATGAAGGCGGAATTGATGTTGGTAATGATGTCAGAGGAGGAGGCATCGAAGTAGGAAGAGGAGGATTGGATGTGGGAACAGATGATAAAGATGGTGGAGGATTAGAAGATAAAGGAGCCATTGATGTTGTGGGTATCGATGATGAAAGTGGAATTGATGTTGGAATCGATGTAAGAGGTGGTGGAGGAGGCATTGAGGATGTAAGAGGTGGAGGAATCGATTTTGGCAAAGTTGCTGTGGTGATGGGATTTTCTAGGTCGGATTGATTCTCTGGAAAAGATGTGCTTTCAGGTACAGAAGACATTGTAGATGATACCTCTGGAGGATGTTGATTATCAAATTCAACATCACGATCAACCTTATCCATCTTCTCCTCATCCATCCTCGTAATCTCATCCTTGCTTATCTTGGATTCTTCATTACCAACATGAATGTTTGATTGAGATCCAATTCCTTTTTCATCTGGATTCGTTGATAGTGATGTTATCGATGAGGATTTTGTAGTGGGAATCATCGATACCTCCTCTGTAGATATCTCACTCATTGGTATTTCTTTTCTACCTATTTCTTCTATTTTGTATGTTCCCTCTCCATTATTATTTCTGCTTAGTTGTGACATAATAATTTGTTTTATTTTTTTTTATTTTTTTTATTTAAATTCTTTTGCTTAAATTATTTTATAATGATCAAACAAAATCGCCACTTTAAACTACATATTATGTCTAAATCATTTGGAAATATGCTTCATTTTATTAATTTTTAATTTATATTCAATTTTTATTTCAATATTAATAGAATTTAGCTGAAAAATATTTAATTTTTTGCTTCAATTTAAAATTTTAAAAAACACTTTTCCTTAATATCTATTTAACATTTAAATCCAAAATGGAAAAAATCTAATTTTTTTTTGTGTTAAAATTAATTTTTTATTAAATTTAATTTTCTTCATTTAATAAAGAATATTATTTGTTTTCCACTTCCTTTCCCCTCTCTCTTTCCCTTTCCATTTGCTCCTTATCCTCTTGAGGAGAAATTTCTTTGTTGATCAATCCTCCATCTTTGGTTGATGAGGAAGACTTACCAATGTTGGTGAGACCTTTGTCTTTGAGATCTGTTGTTTCTCTATTGTACTTTTCACGCTAAATAATAAGAAAAGTTTGAAAAATGTTTAATTTTTTACTTTCTTTCAAAAATATTAATTTTTTACTTGTTCATTATCTAAAACAGGATTTTTATTGAAGCTCATAATTTTTTTTGTTTTTTTTTTACTTTTTTTTTTTAATTTATTTAATTTATTTTTGTCAATCAAAAAAACAAAATTCACCAAATAAAAATAACTTTTTCAAACAAATAAATAATTTTTATTTTAGTTCCTATTTATTTTGTTTTTCCTTTTTGTGACTTTTTTCCATTTTCTTGTCTTTGCTATAGTGTTTAGGTACCATATCCTTGTGACTGACACCTTTATCATAATAAGATGGAGGTTTGTCAACAATTAAAATACTTTTTTTATATTGTTCACTTGTTCCTTGGTAGTGTCTCTCTCTCTTATAAAGAATTTTAAAAGCATTAAAAAATTAAAAATTTTCTTTACTTGCAGATTTACTTCAAATGATGAATTTTTAATTATAGACATTTTTTCTTTTTCTTTTTTTTTTTATTTTAAATCAAAAATCAAAAAAAAATCTAAATTTCACCAAAAATTGTTAAAAAAAAATTTGTTTAAATTATTTTTAATCAATATTTATCCTTCTTTTTTTCTTTTTTTAAAACGTCTTTAAGTTCAACAAAAGTTTCTTTCTGCTCAAAATCTTCTAAATATTTTTCTGCTCCAAATGAGGATCATCTTCACTGACAATTTGGATTTCTTCTTTGAATTTTTGGGACATAAAATTTTTTTTTATTTTTTTTGAAATATTTTTTTATTTTTTTTTATTTTTTTTTATTTTTTTTAAATAATTATTTTATTTATTTAAAAATTTTTTTTTAATCTCTTGCAAATCCTTTCTTCTTCCATGTACCTCTGAAATCATGTACCACATAAGAATAAGGAGTGTCTCTAGTTCCAACATCACCTCTAAAAGAAACCATAGGAAGAATCAAAATATCTAAAACAAAATAAAAATAAAAAATAAAAAAAAATAAAAAAAAAAAAAAAAAATAAAAAATAAAAATAAAAAGAAATAATTCAAAAAAATAAAAATAAAAAACTTTTTACCCCCAAATATTTGAGGAGAATTGATTTTTGTGAAGTTTTCAAGACTCAAAGGATTTGTGAAGCAGGCCTCATTCAAATACTCCAAAACAGAGTCAGTGAAGATGGCGGGTCCTGTACACTCTATCACCTTTGATTTCTCATTGAAACAATCATTTTTTTCGGAATCTAATTATAAAATATTAAAATTAAAAAATATTAAAATTATAAAAAATTAAAATAAAAAAAAAAAATAAAATAAAAAATAAAAAAATTTTAAAAATATTTCAAAAAAAAATTGAAAATATTTTGTTTTACTTTTCATTATGTTGGATATCACTTTCCATAGAACACGGCTTTTCTTTTTTGCCATAAATGTCCATTGAGCAAGTTGTACACGTCTCGAGAAATTAAAAAAAATGAAAAAAATATTAAAATAAAAAATAAAAAATAAAAAATTGAATAAAAAATTTATAAATAATAAAAATAATAAAATAAAATTTTATTACCTTCTTACATTGTCTTCCCAGTCTTCTTTGTCATATTCTATTGCAATGACAATATCTATGTTTTCTTTTCTAAATTCCTCGGGGATCCACTGATCTATGTTTTTCAAAGGAAATGTGTCTATGTCGGAATAAACACTAGAAAGAAAATAAAATAAAAAAAAGTAAAATTAAAAATTAAAAATTAAAAATTAAAAATTAAAATTCTATTTATTTTACCCTCCTTCATTATAAACAACTAGATATCTGAAAAAATCTGCTCTGAATATATTCTTTGGAAATTTATTGTACAAATTAATTATCTTTTCATTCCTTTTGTAATGTTTGTTGAGATAGTCGATGCATTGTCTATCTGAGTAATAATTTATTTTATATCCCTCATTTTTTTCCCGCCATTTTTGTATCGCTTGATATTCTATCGATTTTTCGCCTAAATCTTGATATTCTTGCTTCCAAGTAAAATGTATCTTCTTTGGAAAATCATCTCTTTTATTTTTAAAAGAATATTTCTCTTAGATTTTTATTTTGGGTTTATTTGCTATAATCTGAAGGATAGATTTGATATTAGATGTTAAATGAGATTATTTATAAATATAGTATTTATATTGCATGTATTGCATTCTAACAAAATGAATATAAATATAAATTTTTTCATATTCTAAAACAGATAAGTATTGAAGAATATTATAGAAATAATCTATTATTATTACCTTCAAATGCTCTATCATGCTTTCTCTTTTGTTTGTTTGCATTATCATTTTTCTGTTGTAAATCTAAGTATAATTGATTGTACATTTCTTGTTTAGATGAGAATTGATCAAAATTCTTCCTCAATCCAACCATCATATCTTTCATCTCATAGCTAATCTCTATATCCTTCTTTATCTTGTTATGAATGAATATAACCATCAAAATAATCAAAGCTAATGATAAAATAATGAACAAAATAGAGTTGTTATTTTGATTCAAGTATCTCTTTATCATCTAAGTGAGGTATATCAAATAGAAATTTTTTTTTTTTCTGTGAATTTTCTTATTTTTTATTATTTATTAAAATATTCAGTTTATAGAAATCAGAGAATATAAATCAAAAAAAAATGGAAACTAAACCAACACCTTTGCCAAAGAAACAATTATTTGTACTTTCAATAATTATATTTGGGTGAAAAATAAAATATATATTCTAATCGTTAATAAAATCAAATAATTCGTCTATCTCGTCTATTTAGAGAGGCATTTTCAATAACGATGATATTTCCATTTCTTGGTAAAATATCAAATCTGAAAATATATCCCTTTCAAATATTCAATTTTTATTCTCCTCTAACAAAAAAAAAAAAAAAAGCAACAATGGTATTAGATTTTGGAATAACTACAGATCCATCAGAAGTGGGATTTTACGCTGGATGGATAGCATGTGCATTTCAGTTAGCACAGGTTTTTTTTTCTTACATTTTTTTTTTAATATTCTTATTGTGATGCGGTTAGTTTTTGAGCAGTTTTTTTTGGGGTAAAATGAGTGACATTAAAGGTAGGAAGCCTATTTTGTTGATCGGGTTGATAGGAAGTGCAATTTCCATTATATTCTTTGGATTTGCATCCAAGTAAAAAAAAAATCAATTATTTTGTTGTATTTAAAAATTTTAATTTAATTTAATTTTTATTTTAGTTTTAATAATTTTATTTTTTTTTATTTTAGTTTTTATTTTATTTTTTTTTTTATTTTTTTTTTTGTGATAGTTTGTGGTGGGCAATTTCAGGACGTTTTATTAGCGGTATTTTGAACGGAAACATAGGAGTCGCAAAAACATATCTTTCTGAAATGTAAAAAAAAAAAAAATAATTAAAAAAAACTTTTTTAACCAAAACAAAAACATTTTAAATCTAGAACAGATGATTCAAATAGTGGAAAGGTTTTTTATTTTTATTTTTTGTTTTTTGTTTTTTAGTTTTTTGTTTTTTATTTTTTATTTTTTATTTTTTATTTTTTATTTTTTATTTTTTATTTTTTATTTTTTATTTTTT
>JAMYWO010000104.1:109310-139624 GCA_024220525.1 Cochliopodium minus | reverse complement strand
GGAGATGGGGTTGGATGTGTTAGTGGTGGTTGGATGACCTTTACTTTCAATTCTCCCATTAATTTGAAATTCATCATCAAACTTTAAAGAATTAATAATCAATTATATAGACTCTGTATATCCCAAATATAGGGACATTGAACAAGTTATTGATTTGTTGATCTTTTTGTTGTACAGAAGAATTCAAGTTTTGAATTTTTTGATCTTTATGTCGAACAAAAGTGGTTAAACTATTGATTTCTTGTTCGTTTTGTATTTGTTGAAAGAATATACCATTCAAATTTTAAATCTTGAGATAATTAAAATTTCTTTTTATTTTTATATCATTCTATTCCAATCTATCTCATCATAAATGAAAAGATATGATTGTACAATTAGATTGATATTATCAATCGATTTATAATTTTATATAAAAATTAATAAAAAATGAAGAGGAATTCAAAGGAAATTCTTTTCCAATCAAAAATACTTTATCAACAAGAAGATGTATTCAGTATCCTCCTTTCTTGATAAATTAGATACACTCAAAATGAGAAACAGGCCTCCCCAAAACTAATCGACTATTTCCATAAGATTAATATTTTAATCGAAAAAACTAATTTAATTTAATTGAAATAATCAAGAATAATATTGAGATTATCGAATAATAATATTATATATGGCGGTTATTGAAATAAGGAAAATTAATTTTCATATCTGGAATCCTTGTTTCTCATTGTAGTTTTGAACTTTCTATGTGACATAAGTGAACATCTGAGTTCCTTGATCAATCTTTAACTAAAAAACTTCTGAAAATATTTATACTTTCTTTTAGAAAGAATTATTAAAACTTTTTAAGAAGACTTTTTGCGGAATAAGGCTTTTTCATAAACATATAGTACTTTTCTTTAATTTATTTTTTATTGATAATTTTGATTTTTCAAATTTCTTCGTGGGTTTGAAAAAGTTAAATTTTGAATTTGTTGATCTTTTTGTTGGACAGAAGTCGTTAAACTGTTGATTTCTTGTTCGTTTTGTTGCACAGAATTATTTAAATTATTGATTTGCTGGTCTTTTTGTTGGACAGAAGTCGTTAAATTTTGAATTTGTTGATCTTTTTGTTGTAGAGAAGTCGTTAAACTATTGATTTGCTGGTCTTTTTGTTGTATTTGTTGATCTTTTTGTTGAACAGAGATATTTAAATTGTTGATCTGTTCTTTGTTCTTTAAAAGTTCTTTTTTTGTAATTTCAAATTCTGAAATAGTTATTGCCCTCTTACAGCTGAGTTGATGCACTTCAACCAAATTCCTTTTATCTTTAGTGGGACATTCAAGAGATGATCCAATACAAGAGATGATACTATTTTTGCATTCTTTCTCCAAGTGTTCATTCATTTTCATCCTTTGTATTTTCTTCTCACATTTTTGTTTACATTCAATCATGCATACTTCATTNAAATAAAAAATAAAAAATAAAAAATAAAAAATAAAAAATAAAAAATAAAAAATAAAAAATAAAAATAAAAAAATAAATAATGAAAAATAAATAAATTTAAAATGTATAATTACAGCTTCTTGATGAAATCCATAACCTTCGATGGTACTGGTTACCAAACCTGTTTTAGCGTTCCATATTTTGATGGAGGCGTCAGCAGAACCTGTCAATATTTTTTTTCCATCAGGGGTGATGAGACCTGCTGTGCATGATGCTTTGTGTCCTGAAAACACATTTACACAGTTTCCGTTCAACCATAACCAAGATGTTCCGTCTTAATCACAAAATAAAAAATGAAAAAAGTAAAAAAAAAAAAAAAAAAAAAATAACAATAAAATAAAAAAATAAAAAAATAACAATAAAATAAAACAAAAATAAAAAAAACAAATTAAAAAATAAAATTATAAAAAATTAAATAAAATCTTTTTTTAGAGCATTTTTTTTTACCTTCATATCCGGCAATCAATGCATTTCCTTTTGGATGCCAATGTAGCCACTGATCAACAACAAAAATTATTTAAAATTAAATTAAAAACAAATTAAAATCAAAAAATAAAAAATAAAATAAAAATAAAAATAAAAATAAAAATAAAAATAAAAATAAAAATAAATTATTATTTGTAATACATTAGTTTCACCAGAAGGACCTTCCAAAGTATGCAACAAACTTCCATTGGAGACATCCCATATTTTGATGGAGTTGTCCAAAGAACCAGTGGCGACCAAAGTTGCTTCGAAATTGAATCCCACACAGTTGATGGAGTCGGTGTGTCCCTCAAGTTTGTGCAGTTTCTCTCCTGTCTTCACGTCCCACAAGTATGCTACGTCATCTCCTCCTCCGCTTATCACTGTGTTGTTTTTTGAATTGAATCTCACTGAGAATACTGCATCTATTTTTATTTAAAAATAAAAAAATTAAAAAAAAAAATAAAAAAAATAAAAAAAAATGAAAATATATCAAAAAAATAAATAAAAATAAAAAGTTTAATTCAAAAAAATTTTTCAAATTAAAATAATAAACAAAAAAAAATTAACTTTTTTTTTTTAAAAACCAAATGAAAGTTTTAATTGAAAAATAAAAGTTTAATTCATAGAAAAAATGAAAAATAAAAAATATTCAATTTTTTTTTTTAAAAAAAATGAGATAGTTTTAATTGAAAAATAAAAGTTTAATTCATAGAAAAAATGAAAAACAAGAAATAAATGGTTTTTTTATTGAATAAATAAAGAGGGAATGAGAGGGATTTTTTAGGGAATTTTTTCAAGAATTTATTTATTTAAAATCCATTTATATAAAAAATACATATATCTAAATACTCAATCATTCAATATAACTAACATCAAATCTAGAATCGATTGTATAATTTTTGGATTGATTTTTTTTACCTGTATGTTTGAAAAAGCCCTGGATGGAATTATCTTCGTTATCATCATTTTCTCCATCCTCCCCTTCACCTTCCACAAATTGGAAATTCTCATCCCCCTCTCCTTCTCCCTCCACGAATTCAAAGGCATTCTCATCAAAATTCTCACCATCAAAATTTTCATCATTGTAATTATCTCCTTCCTCGATCTCATTATCGTCCTCAATTGTTGGTTTCTCAATATTTTCTTCTTTATTGTTTTTGCTCATTTTTTTTTTTTTTTTTTAAAGTTGATACAGTAAACAATTTAAAATCGATAGAATAAAAATTATTGAAAGGGAAAAGAGGAGATTGATTGTAAGTGAACAAAAAAAACTAAAAATATCAAATCGAATTGAATTTACAAATGGATTTGTTATGATCTGATCTTTCTGAATAAGAAAAAAGTAAAAAAAAATTTGTTTTACTTACAACATGATCAAAGAAAAATATCCTCATTCAAATCATTAATGACAGATAAAAGATTATAAACCATAATACATCAATAAAGGATATGAATAAAAATAGATTTAATCAGATTATGAATTTGATAAATCCAAAGAAAAAAAACCGTAAACTTGATTACTTTTGCTTGTTTGTTGATTGGGATAATAGCACATCCATTAATTGTTGGAGTTAAATTTTGATAAATTCAACATTATCTAAAATGATAGGCATATTGTGCCAGTAGTGATAACTCCCACCCTGATACTTTAGAGTTATCTCCCAAAATGATGAATTTCAAATTAATGGGAGAATTGAAAGTAAGGTCATCCAACCACCACTAACATCAACCCCATCTCCCATCTAGAAGTTTCAAGTTCTCTGGTTTATGAGTTGGGCAGTAGAATTACTAATCGCAAATTGATAATTATCATCAAACTTTAAAAAATTAAATGATTTTTTTATCGTGTTAAAAATATGTGTCTGGAGGTCCAGACACATATTAAGAAAAAAATTTCCCTTATGTTCTTGATCTTTTGTTGCACAGAAGTCGTTAAATTGTTAATTTGCTGGTCTTTTTGAACAGAAGTATTCAAATTGTTGATTTGTTGTTCTTTTGTTGGACAGTGATATTTAAATTGTTGATCTGTTCTTTGTTCTTTAAAACTTCTTTTTTGTTTTCAAATTCTGAAATAGTTATTGCCCTCTTACAGTTGAGTTGATGTACTTCAACCAAATTCCTTTATATCTTTAGTGGGACATTCAGAGAAGATCAATACAAGAGATGATACTATTTTGCATTCTTTCCAAGTGTTCATTCATTTTCATCCTTTGTATTTTCTTCTCACATTTTTGTTTACATTCAATCATGCATACTTCATTTTTATGTTGTATCCATTTCTCTAATAACAAAGTCTCTTCACAAAATATGCATTTTATCTGCTGTTCATTTAATTTTTCGACAAGTTTTTGATTACTCCCTTCAAATGTACCCTCAGAATCACAAGATCCACATTTGTTGGGGATGCAATCTGAACAACAATTCATCCCACAAAAACAGCTGCTTGGATTGATCAAAATCTCTCCACATATTTTGCATAATAAAAAGGGCTTTAAATTGAATACTGTGAATTCTTTTTCTCTCTTTGATTCCATTTTTTTTTTTTTTTATTTCAAATTTATTCTTTTGAATTTTTTTGTTCAATTAAATGTTACAAAACAACACACAATTTAATCGAAACATTTAAATATTTTTTCCAAACATATTTGACAGTTTCATTGATTTTGGCATGCATGAATAGATAACCAAGTAAACTAAACAGCAATCTTCAAATTAAAAAAAATTCACAAAAATTTCCCTTCAATAACTTTTGATTGGACCAATTGATTTAACTTCTCGCAAATTTGAGGTGACAAAAAAGATAAATATAAATTCTTTTTTCTTTATCAAATTTAATTTTTTTAAATTCATTTAAATTGTTTTTATTTAATTTGTTAAATGAGAAACATAACAACTAGGAATATAACCTTGTCTGTCAGATTCCCCATCTCCCAAAATTTTCGCAAAAAAATAGTTTTGTTCTTCAAAAAAGACACCAATCCTTTTTCATAAATAAATAAAAATAACATAAAAATAAAATTAAATTTAAAATAAAATAAAAATTAAAATTAAAATAAAATGAATAAAAAATAAATAAAATTTTTACCTTTCACCTTTTTTTAAATATAAAGGAGTTTCAATGGATTCAGGTAAAGAGGGAGTACCAAAGGAAGCTTCCGCTTCAAACATGTAAACTTGGTTGGTATTTTTGGAGGTATTATTTTCCTCGAGTGTTTGGTTTTCGTTGACGGTGTATTTCTCATCAAAGGAGGGCCTCACAAATGAAAAATTCTCAAACTTTTTGATCGATTTTGTAATAAATTGGAATGTTGTACTATTAATGAAAAATAGATTATAAATTTAATGTATACAAAAAAAAATAAAAATTATTACAATAAAAATTATTCAAAAAAATAAAAAAAAAAAAATTTAAAAATAAAAATCAGAAATAAACTAATTTTAAATAAAAAAAAGTATAAAATAAAAATAAAAAAAAGAAATAAAAATAAAAATATAAAATAAAAAATAAAATTTTTAAAATAGAATAAACATTAATGAACAAAGATAGAATAAAAAAAAATTTACTTATTTAAAATTCCAGGAAGGGTCAAACAAAACTTAAGGTAAGTGTTGAGAGAAGTCATCATGTTGTCCAAATCAGAATATCCCACTTCCTCGATAACAGTGAGATTAGACAAGTGGGGAAATTTCATCTTAGAGTAAAGATTTTCGAGGAAATTTTTAAGTTTGTAAAAGTATTTTGCCTAAAAAATATAATGTTAAAAATTATGTAAATTAAAAATATCAAAAATTTTTTAAAATAAAATGTTTTTTAAAAAAAAAAGTTGTTACTGATTTTTGTGATTGAAATTTCTTTTTGTCATCAATGTAAAATTGGATATCAAAAATCTAAAATTTAAAAAAATAAAATAATTCAAAAAAAATAAAATAAATGAAAAAATAAATAAAAAAAAAAAAAATTAATAAAATTACTATGACAAAGATATTTCTTTTTTGCTTTTGCTTTTTGAGCAAATTAACATTGGAGACATTGATGGAGATAGAAGTAGGAGAGTATTGATTCAGTTGGAATTCATCATGTAAAAGAGTGGAGTGATTCTCATGATGAGAAGAAGAAAGTAGAATGGGAGAAGTGTCGTCCTTAAAATCATCATCAACCAAAGAATCCATTAAATCTGATTCAGAAAGAACTCTCTCTTGAAGGGTGAGATCGTAATTAGAAACGGAGTATTTTCTTTGCTTGATCTCCTTCAAAAGAAATGGCTCAGGATTAGAAGAAGAATGAGTGGTGTCACTATGAAAAAAAAATTTGGAGTTGTCATTCACCGATGTTTGAACTTTCTTAGAAGTATTTCCATTACTGGTGTTCCCCATCAAATCGGAACTAGATTTGGAAGATGTGAAAAAATTGGTGTTGGATTGAGTTTGGTTGTGGACTCTCACAGTATTTGAATGATGGTGAGGATGATTCTGTTTATGTTTGGTAGTAGAAGGAATGGAAAGAGTGAAGGTTTCTTTTTCTTTGAGGATTTTCTGGCACCATTGATCACAGAGGCCAAAAGAGGGGAAAGCGATTTCAAACTTGAGACTTTGGAACCTCGCGCTCGTTATGGTAAAAGAAGTGAAGGAAGGTTTGTTGTTGAGGCTGTTTTTGGACAAATGGCTGTACTGTTTCGTCATGGATGAATAAAACTTTAGGTACTCTATCGCCGTAGAATCCTGGTGAGAAACAAGCAAGATTCCATCACTAAATAGTAACAAATCCACTTGAACTGTTTTTCCGGAAGATGTGAAACATTCAATGTCATCTATTCTGTCTATGAAAATCTTGTTCTTCGAACTTAATGACACTTCATTGTTCTCTTTATCTTGTGTGAACGTGCAATTATTTACCGCGGAACCGGAACATTTCGTATGGCAATAAAAACTGCAGTTTGTGCATTTTGTTCCGTACTTTGTCACTTCAAGATTACAAACTATGCAAAACTCTCTTTTTAATACTGTGTTCTTGAAAT
Source organism: Cochliopodium minus (assembly GCA_024220525.1). Taxonomy (NCBI): domain Eukaryota; phylum Discosea; order Himatismenida; family Cochliopodiidae; genus Cochliopodium; species Cochliopodium minus. The sequence goes on along the minus strand of JAMYWO010000104.1, from coordinate 132,668 downwards.
GATGTTTTTGATATTCTGTTGTTCTTTTGGCGTATTTGCTCAGCTGGAATGATGAATCACAGAGCAAGTTTTTTCTCATCTTTATGTTCTTCTCTATCTTTTTCACTTCTTGGAATTTGTTTTTCTTGTAGTTTATTGTGTTTGCTATCTCCTTTGTTTTTTCTTTGATGCTCTTTATTGATTGATAGTTTACGTCTGATTCTTTCATCATTTCCAATAATTCTGTGAATATCAATGGCAATCTCATCGTCCTAAAGAGTATAATCGAAATGTTCAATTTTACTTTTAAAATAATATGCTTTATAAATTTAATAAATGATATTATCATTCAAATTTTAAGATATTATCATTCTCATGCTCTATTGGCATATATCCATCATTTTTTAAGTTTCAATTAAAATAGTAAAAGGCGAATTATATAATATAATTAATATTTTCTTTTTGTCAAAATAATAAAAACCTTGTAATGATCAAAAGAGTATTATTTCTGAAATCGAATATTTTGTTCTTATATTCAATCAATCCTAATTTCTTCTCGATCTTCTTTTTCTATTTGAGAATAACATTGATTTTTTTAAAATTTTAACAATCAAAAAAGTATTAATATTCAAAAAGGAGATTTCACCTTTGTTTCTTCGAGATATAAACAAAAATCTTCCCAATCGTTCGCAAATGAAACATAATCATTTTGTACTTCTGGATATAAACAAAGGAAACCATTTTCAAGATCAATTTCTTTCCATCCTAGCCCTTCATTCCTTTGCCTTTCCAGATCTTGAACAATGAGCTCATGATAATCTCTTATTTTGTTGAAATGGTCATACATTTGGAATATTTTCTTTTCATCACAAAATTCTTTGACATCATTCAAAAATGGGGTCAATTCTGAAGACAATACTTTAGAATATGTGATTTCAGAATTAAATAATTCTTGTATTTTTTCATCAATCCTCTTATCTTTGCGATCATTTAATTGAATGAGATTATTAAAATTATTATAATTTATTTATTAAAGAGTGGTACCTATTTTGCTTTCATATAGATCCAATCCCATGAAACTTTTCGAAGCTGAATTAAGCTTTTCAAAATTGACATCAAATTCGAAATCCATTTTAGAGAAAATCAAGGAAAAAAGGAAATAAAAATTTCAATTTTTTATTTTTTATCAACTTTCGAAAAGCAAGGTAAATTTTAAATGAAATCAAACAACTTTTAAATTTGAAACAAACAATAAATTAATTATAAATCAAATCTTTTTTTTTTATTAATTTCAAAGGTAAAAAAATTCAAATTTAAATTTTTTCCATAGGTGACAAATAATTAGCAGGAACCATACCATAGTCACCAGCCTCATTAGTACCAGTGTACCAACCCTCGACCTGAGAGTAAATGGTGACAGACTCACCAGCACGAACCTTGAGTTCATCCTCATCCTCCCCAGGAAAGTCATACAAAGCAACACACTTGCCAATAGGAGTGTTGTCTTCCTCACCAGAATCATCAGGTTCAGTATCATTCTTGACTTCCTCTACCTTAGGCTCTTCTTTCTTAGGAAGCTCCTTTTTAGGTTCATCTTTGTTAGGAAGTTCCTTCTTTGGTTCATCTTTGGTAGGAAGTTCTTTTTTGGAATCTTCTTTCTTCGGAAGCTCCTTTTTAGGTTCTTCTTTCTTGTGCTCGTCTTTGTTAGGAAGTTCCTTCTTTGGTTCTTCTTTGGTAGGGAGTTCCTTTTTGGTCTCTTCTTTCTTAGGAAGTTCCTTCTTAGGTTCTTCTTTCTTTGGCTCTTCCTTGGTGGACTCTTCCAGTTTAGGTTCTTCTTTCTTGGGCTCTTCCTTGACGGGCTCTTTTTTTGGGGAAACACCCTCTTCTTTACTTTTAGATTCTTCGCTATCTGTATTTTTTGGTTCATCCTCAACATCATTTAACAAATTCAAATAATTTCCAGGAACAAGACCAATCTCCCCATTTAATTCACCTTCCCACCATCCACTATCATCAATACCTAAAAAAAAAAAATATATTTATATTAAAAATTAAATGAATAGTTACAAAGAAGTATTAATGTTACGTGTAATATTAAGAATATCTCCAATTTTAAAGCTCAACTCGTTATCTTCTGTCTTGACGAAATCAAAAGAAGCTTTTGCCCTTTTCACTTCCACAACCTCGACATCAGAAGGCTCAGTAGAAAGTTTCTCTGTTTTCACATCTTTGGTTTCCTTTGATTCCTTGGGAGTCTTGTTTTCTACCTTGATAGGCGTGCTTACTAAGAAAAAAAATATGTTTGTTAAAATTAAAAAATTAATGTTTGCAAAAAAAATTTAAAAAATTATTTTGCATTTTAAGTTAAATAATTTTTAAAAAATTTTTAACCCTTTGTTTCTTTTGGTTTTTCTGTTTCTTTTGTAGGGGTGCTTGGTTTCTTCTTTTTACCAAAACCGAGCTTTGACAAAAGACCCTTAGGTTTAGGAACAGTAGAGACATCTCCGCCATATTTTTGGAGATAAGGGACATATTCGATGGGGATTTCCTTTGACTCGATACCAGTTTTGTTGCTTTCGATCCAGTTTTTCAAATCTTGGTTTCTGTCCATTGCGAGGACTCCCTTGGTGATGGATGTGTGGAGTTCTCTTTCGCAGGTGATGTATTTGTCGTTGAATTCGAGATATTTGTCCAATATTTGCTTGACAAAATCCAATCTCTCTTCTTCGATCACTTGGAGGGACTGGCAAAATAAAATTTAAAATAAGTATATTGTGGGGATATTGTAAGAGGATTGAATATGTTTGGATAATAGGATAAATAATAATTAAAATATACAATGATAATAGATCAATAATTTAGATCTTTTGTTGAGATATTAAAATTAATCCATATTTATAAGATTATATATTTCTTTATATTCTTTTTTAAATAGTGATTTTTAAGATTTTCGTTTATTTTCTTTTAAAGAATTTAAATTTGTTCTATTTTAAAGATTTAGTTTGAAAATATTGTACTTACTTCAAGTATTTTGTGCATTTCCTCTTCATATTTTCTTTGAAAAATGTTTAATTCTGATAATGTTTGTTTATATTGTTCGTGTGCCTTTATGGATTCAGAACTTAATTTATTGTTATTTTCTTCCAATTTGACCATTTTCTTTTTATCAAATGATGGATCATTCCTTGCCTTTTTGAGATTCAATAATGCAACTTCTGCTTGATCGCTCAATGTATGATATTTCTCTTTTAACTGTATAATAGGAAGATATGTGATTAAAATTAAAGGATTTGGATTATAATAAGATAATATCTTTTAAATGTATTTTGAGATTATCAAAATTAATAAATATAGATTTTTATTGGTTGATAAAATTGGAATAAATAAATTTTAAAGCTATCTTTACTGTATAATAATTTAAAAATACTAAATATATACAAGATGAACGAATAAATAATTGAAAAAATAATTTTACAGATTCAACTTTTTCTTTCAATGATTTCAATTGTGAATTTAAATTTTTTTCTTCATTATTCAATCTATCTTTGATTAGTTGTTTTTCTTTCTTGAATTGTTCCAATGGAGCAATGATATCCTTTCTGATAGAATCCAACAAGTTAGTATGATCCTTTGATAATTCCTTATGAGAATTTCTGATATCCAACCAAGCAGTACCATAAGATCTTTATTGAAAATAAAATTAAATGCAAATCTTAATAACTCGTGTAATCTTTATTCATACCCTCCTTCTCTTAGAGAATGTGTTTTATTGGATATCAAAGTCATATCTTTTATGAATTTCTCTTCTCCTTCGGCCCTCATTTTGAAGATCGAAATCATATCTGCCAATGTCTTTTTACCAGCATCATATCTATCATAAATTTTCTTTGATCCATCCTTTATTTTGATTTAAATTTTAAAGGTATAAAATTTAAAAAATTATAAAATTTATATATTTAAAGTATTCAAACCCAAAGATCCCTTCTGAAAGAATTATCTGAATCATTGGTATTATTAGTTTCTATTTTTGTTTCTATTTTGATTTCTGGCTCATTTTTCTCAATTTCTTGTTCATTTTCAATTTTATTTTCTTCTTCCGATGATGACATTATCCAAAATAAGATCAAAATTTAGTTTGTGTATTATGTAAAAGAGGGAAAAAAATCAATCTTCCTTTTTTTTATTTTTTTAATATCAAAAATCTCTTTGTAAATTGTAAACAATGTAATCTCATTTATCTCAAATTAGGTGTATATTTAAAGCATATTTTCCTTTCAAAAAATTCTATTTTTTATTGCTTGAATATTTATAAAATTAAAAATAAAAGAAGAATTATGAAAATAAATCAATATCAAACGGGAAAAGGAGTTTTAATTACAAATTATTTACTTTCAAACAAATTATACCTATTATTTTTTCAAAAAAAAATTTATTATTTATACATTCGATAAATAGGTACATGTATTGTTGAATGAATTGTTACATTGGTGAGAATTGATGATTTATTAGCATTTCGCTTATATTTGGTTTATCAATAAAAATTAATTCATTTTCTTTTTCATTTTGTTTGGGTGGGATGTTCCTAATAAAACACATTTGCAATATTTCTTTATCTGTTTTTAGGAATAAGTTTTTGGTGATTGGAATATCAAGATCATTTTGAATAGATTTTGGTGGATCATGTTTTGTTTCATTATTGACTACTTTATCAATGATATCATCAGATTGCCAAGATATATTTTTATCCATCCCTTTTTTTTTTATTTTCATTGTGAACAAAAAAGGGCATCCCTAATTTTAATTGGCTTCCAAATTAGATTATTTTTTGTAGTTAATCTATTTGATATCTTGTTTGTATTTCCAAAAATATATAAAAAAAAATTCCAATTGTTCGTTAAATAAATATATATGGAGAATAGATACATTCAAATAGAGGTAAATAATTAATTTCAAAATATATTTATCATGACCTAAATAATACTCATAAAAAACAAAATTTCTCATTCAATCAGTGTACATTCCCAGATGATACGAAAGGAATGATACAAATGAATCCAAAAATAAGAATTGAACAGTTGAAGGTAACATAATATATTCTCTTTCAAAAAAGGGTTTTTAATCACCTAATCCAAATTTTAAATTGATAATATAGAAACATATATGCTCTCAATCACCTGCATTCTTTGAAATACCTTATCAAGAATTCTATTTAGGATTAGATAACAACATGATATTTGAAAATGAGAATGTATTTTTGGAAAGCTATGTTGATATACAAAAATATTATAAGTATGGATCAGCATTGCAACTTGTTTTATTGCCCAAAGCGGTGATAGATAGGGAGAAATTGAAAAAGAAAAAAATATTGGAGAAGGAAATGGTGATTTCCACAAAGAAGGCTCTTTTATCACTCAAAGCCTTTGAACAAAGAGTGATGAAAGATAATGGGAATGTGAACAAAGAAACAGAACAACAATATTTTCAAGATGCAAAAGAAGTAAAAATAAAAAATATTTCTTAGAGAAACATCCAAATAGAAAGAATATCTATTCAAATAAACGATATATTTCATATAATCACCTCAATATAATTAAAATATAAATTATTATATTTTGATTATATAGGTAGTTTCTTGTATTGAGAAGCTTATCGAGTTTTCTGATGGAAGAAAATTGTCAGTGAAAGGAGTTATGTTGACCTCTTTGTCTAGTTTGATGAAGTACGCCCGAGAATACTTCAAAAAACCAAACGAGTTCAATAGAGTTAATTTCGAAAACTCTATGAAGACAATAGGAGAGAATATAGTCCTTTTTATCCAAGAATTTAGACAATCACTCGAAAATATGAACCATCAAAACCTTTTGGAAAGAAGTATTTCTCAATTAAAACCAAATGAGAATATTAAAGGTACAGATATTGTAAATAGGAGAATTATGGATGGAAGAGCAGTTAAAACTCAAGTAAAAAACTGCAGTTTCTAAAATATTTCTTTTATTTTATTTTTATAGGTGAATTATAAAGATGCCGAGTTACAAGGGTTTCTAACAAAGAATGGAGGATCCTTTAAGAGTTGGAAGAGAAGATGGTGTATATTAAAAGATGGTTTTATTACTTATTTCAAACAACAAAACGTAACATTAATTAAGAATTATTTTTAAATATTAAATTGATAATTTTTTTTTTTTTTTTTTTTTTTTTTTAAAATTAAATTGATAATTTTAGGATGAGCAACCTCTTGGTGCAATTCCACTCGAAGGATGTTTATCAGTTACAAAAGAAAAAGACAAAAAAGATAATCTCTTTGTTATAAATACTCCTTACAGAGTTTATGAATTAAAAGCAGATACAGCAGAAGCAATGGACCAATGGGTAAATTCAATCAACAACTGTATTCTAAGCGAAAGGGACGTCTTCAGCTTGTCTCCTGTCGAAAGCGTTTTTATTAATACCTCAATATCTTTCATTTCGAACGTGGAAAAGGAAGGTTATTTGACCAAATCGGGTAAAAACGGAAAAGATTACAGAAAGAGATGGTGCGTGTTAAAAGACAAAATTATTTATTATTTCAAAACTGAGAAGGACACTACAAACGGAGCTCCTCTCGGTGTGATTCCTCTCCAAGATTCGACCATGGAAAGCGCGAAAGAGACAGAAAAGTCCAAGCAGTCTATGATATTGATTCACACGAGACACAGGACTTACAAACTAATGTCCGATGAACAAACCATGAATGAGTGGAAAGAGTTGATCCTTCATTGCATTTCTCAAAACAACTCTTTAAACAAAGAAAAGAGACTCACTATTAATGTTGCAACAAAGAATCAAAAGTTTTTTTCCATCGAATATAAGTTGGACAAAGTAGTTCAAAGAACTAAAAAATCCTATGATAAAAACCATTTCCCTGATGACAAAGAAGCGGATATTTTTGTCGAAAAGTTGTTGAAAAACACAAAGTTTCATTCTCCGGACACCGAAATTTCTTCTTGGAAGAGTTATTTGGCATAGTAAAAAAAATTAATTGATTTTAATATTACAACTCCATTTTATTTTTAAAAAAAGTATTTTGATCAAAAATTCTAAAGTTCCGAGAAAATTTCTCAAAATAATTGCGGCGGAGAATACCACAGCTCCTTTGGATCCATTATTTCCAAAAGATTTTGTTGTTTACATCCACCTTAATAAATGTGAAAGTGAAGTAGTGAATGGGTTTAAGATAACTCGTAAAAATATTCTTTTTATTTCATTTTCTTTTTTTCTTTAAAACAAAATTTAAATTTTTTAATTTAATTTTATTTAATTTAAAACCGAAATATAGCACACACTACTGTAGAAGAATTGGTCACAATAGGAATCAAAAAGTTGGGAAGATTTCAGAACATTGGTCCATTGGATTATGTTTTGAAGATAGCAGGAAAGAGCGAGTATCTTTTGAACAAATCAAGCCCTCTCCACCATTACGTACACGTGAGAGAATGTATAAAAAGAAGATTGAAACTAGAGTTTATCTTCATTTCAGTGGAAGATCTCAAACAAATCGAAGATGATCACAGTCCTGTTTTCTCAAACTTGGTATTGGATGATACAGATGAAAAAGAAGATTGTTATCCATTATCGCAAGTCGAGAGTTTGTTCATGATGAAGGCCATTTCCGTCGACTCCTTTCGTTTCACGGACCTCGAGTTCTACCTTGACAAAATCGACTTGTCTAGTTTGGAAATGTACCTAGAAATGGAGCTGATCCACTCAGGAAAACGTATCGGATCTCTCATGAGAACAAAGAGAATGAAGGAGCCTACATGGGACGAAATAGTGAGCCCAAGCATCCAAATCAAACAAATCCCCAAAGAAACTAGAGTCTGTGTCACTTTCTACGTCGGAAATGGTAAAGTGGAGTATCCAATGGCTTCCGTCATGTTTCCTTTGATAGATTACAAGGACAGGTTGAGGACGGGTGCTTATAAGTTTGCCATGACTCCTTATGGCAAAGCCAACCCTTTGTCTTCTGTTCCTAACTATGACGCCAAACTTTTCAAGCTCAACATGGACTTTATGACTCAGGAGATGGGAATTCCCGTTGTTTACATCCCTCTTCAGATCAAGAGGAGAACCCAGCAAATTCTCGTTCCTACTAGCAAAGAAAAAGAGGTGTTGGACAGGCTTCTTCAAGAAGATCCTCTTTATTTACTAAGTGTAGAAGAAAAAGAACTTCTATGGAAATACAGGTAAAAAAATTTAATTTAAACATTTAAATATTTTTTAAAATATCTTTAATTTTTTGAATAATTTAAATATTTTAACATCTATTTTTGATTTTTAAAAATTTTGAAGATTCTACTGTACAAAACCTCCTTACCATTTGGTATTGCCAAAAATTTTGTTATCTGTGAAATGGACAGAGCCCATCCAAGTGGCAGAAATCCATTTGCTCCTCAAAATCTGGCCCAAAATCCCTCCCGTCAACGCACTAGAACTTCTTGGACCCAACTTTGCTGACTCACAAGTCAGATTGTAAAGAAAATTTTTAAAATATTTTATTAAATTTAAATTTTTTATTTTATTTTAATTTTATTATTATAATGTATTATATTTTAATTTATTTTAATTTTTCAATTTTTTTATTTTTCACTTTATTTCTTTTCATTTTTTTTACTTATTTTATTAATTATTTTTTTCAAAAAACTATTAAATTTATTTTAATTGAATAATTTTTTTTGTTTTATTTTTATTTTTTTAATTTATTTTATTTTAAAATAAAAAAAAAAAGATTTGCAATCAAATGTCTTTATGAACTTAAAGACAGAGAACTGGCAGATTATTTGTTACAATTAGTACAAGCTATCAAATGTGAAACGTACCACAATTCCGCTTTGTCCAAGTTTCTTTTTACACGAGCTTTACTTAACAGATCAGTGGTGGGACATCCCTTCTTCTGGCATTTGGTCTCAGAAGTGCAGAACCCGAATAAATACTATGTTCGCTACAAAATTTTGTTGGAGGCTTACATAAGAGGATGTAATAATCAATATTTTTTATTTTTTATTATTTTTTACTTTAATTTTTTTGTTTTTTATTTTTATTTTTATTTTTTGTTTTATTTTTTTTTACTTTAATTTTTTTGTTTTTTGTTTTCATTTTTTTATTTTTTATTTTTATTTTTTATTTTTTATTTTTTATTTTTATTTTTATTTTTTATTTTTTATTTTTATTTTTTAAATTTAATTCTTAAAATTTAATTTTCATTTGTCATTTGATTTTAAAAATTTATTCATTATTTTTTGATTTTGATTTAAATTTTTGTTTTATTTTTTGTTTATTATTTATTTATTGAAATATTTTTTTCTTTTTGGAAATAGGCGGAAAACAAATGGAAGATCTTTCACAACAAATAGATTTGGTACAAAACCTGAGAGAAATAGCTTCCATCGTCAAAAACACAGACACCCCCAACAGAACTCTCACTCTCTACCAAAAACTTCAAGATCTCAAACTTCCCCAAGAGTTCGGTCTTCCTTTAAGCCCAAGTTATAGGGCAAATGGTAAAATTATTATTTAATTTTATTTTTTTATTTTTATTTATATTTTTATTTTTTTATTTTTTATTTTATATTTTATTTTATTTTTGTTTTTGTTTTTATATTTTTATTTTTTATTTTTTATTTTTTTATTTTATTTTATTTTGTTTTATTATTTTTTTTATATTTTTTATATTTTTATTTTATTTTTTTTTTATATTTTTATTTCATATTTTTATTTCATTATTTCATATTTATATTTATATGTTTTTGTTTTTGTTTTGTTTTTATTTATTTTGTTTTTGTTTTTGTTTTTGTTTTTATTTATTTTGTTTTTGTTTTTGTTTTGTTTTTGTTTTTGTTTTCATATTTTTATTTCATATTTTTATTTTTTATTTCATATTTTTATTTATTCGTTTCATTTTAGGCATTTTCATCAAAAAGTGCAAATGGTTGGATTCAGTGACAGTTCCATTGTGGCTAGGCTTCAAAAACGTAGACCCCGTTGCCCCCACCATCTACGTAATATTCAAGGACGGAGATGATTTGCGCCAAGATGTCTTGACCTTACAAATGTTGAATATCAGTAAAAAATGATTTTATTTTTAATTTTATTTTTATTATATTTAATTTTTCATTCATTATTTTTTATTTTTTTTTGATTTTTTATCTTATTAATTATGTATTTTTATATCATTTTTATTTTTCATTTTTTATATTATATTTAATTTATTTTTAATTTATTTTTATTTTTTCATTTTATTTTGATTTTTTATATAATTTTGATTTTTTATATCATTATTTTTTATTTTATTTATTATTTTTTTTACTTAATAGTGGACAAGTTGTGGAAGCAAAACGATTGCCATTTATATTTGACTAGTTACAAGTGTGTAGCTACAGGGGAAGATTGTGGGTTCATCGAAGTCGTTCTCAATTCCAAAACTACCGCCGACATTCAAAGAGTAAAATAAAATAATAAAAAATATTAATGAAAATAAAAATTAATTTATTTTTAAATAATTTTAGAGTGCAGGAGGTAAAAATTTATTATTTTTATTTTTTATTTTTTATTTTTTATTTTTTATTTTTTATTTTTTATTTTTTATTTTTTATTTTTTTATTTTTTANTTTATTTTATTTATTTTATTTATTTTATTTATTTTATTTATTTTATTTATTTTATTTATTTTATTTATTTTATTTACATATTTTTATTTTATTTATTTTATTTACATATTTTTAATTTTTTAGAATCTGTTTTGAAAGAAAACAAAATATATGGAGTTAATAATAGACCTGTGATGCAGGGCATCATCACTTTTATTTCTTTCATTTTGTTTGGAAGTGTCCCAATCATAGCATACGCAAACACTGACAAATTTAAAAAGCTTCTTTTTCGAGAGGACCTCAAAAAACCTTCTAAAAATTCAAAGTCTTCTTATAATCTTCTTGGTGTTACTGTTGGTTCTCAGTTTTTGAGGGCTGTTTTAATCACTGGTGTAATGTTATTTATTTTGGGTGCTTTAAAGGTAAATCTTTTTTTTTTTATATTTATTTTTTTTTATTTTTATTTTTTTTTATTTTTATTTTTTTATTTTTTATTAAATTTATTTTTTTATTTTTTCATTCATTTTTTTATTTTTTCATTCATTTTTAAATTAAAAAAAAGAGTATCGCAACTCAACAATACTGGTTGTATTCTGGTTTGATTGTTCTTGTTAATGGTGAATTTGTTGCTGCTACTGCTTACTTTGTGGGAGAATATTTTGGTGATTATTACAAAAATCGTTCAAAATAATTTCTCTCAAAAAAAAATTGTTTATTTATAAATTAAAAATTCAAAAAATAAGTAATTGTTTTTTTTTAATATAACTTCTTAATTGTAAAGTTCAGAAGTGAAAACTTTAGCTTGATGTTTAGGTACAAAAGTAAAATTGGTAGAAACTGGTCCAAGAAACATTTCTGAGATTTTAACCCAATCAGAAGGTTTAGGAGAGGACAATACTTTAAAGAAAGAAAAAAATTTAAAATAAATGAGCGAGTTTTTATTATTTTGTTTTTTTTTTTTTTACATGTTTCGAGCTCATTTCTTCCAAAATAAGGATGAGGGTAATGGTTCATAGTAATAGGTTGGTATTCAAGTAAACCAACAGGGATATATCTGTGAGAAAAAGACAAGAAATTCAACAAAAACTCTCTGGTTTTGAAAACTCCCACAGAATCTAATTTATTTTTGTTTGAATAAAACAATTTTTAAGAACCAAATAAAATAAAAATATTTTTTACCACTTCCCCAGTAATCCAAACCATAATTGGCAAATTTTTTGAAGATATCCAGTCTTTCAGTAGCAGAAATGTCCCAATCTCTCTTTTCTTTTCTGTTCAAATAAAAAAATAAATAAATAATAAAAATAATTTTTTTCTCCAAAAATTTTACATTTCAGTGAAAATCCAAGGTTTCTATTTTAAAAAAAAATTTATTGTAATTTTAAAATTTTATTTGTTAAATTTAAATTTATTTTACCAAAATGGCACCTCTTGCAATCAAACAATTATCAACCCCATATTTTTCGATGTTTTCGTGGTATTGTTTTTGAGAGTAAATGTCTCCATTTCCAATGAATTGAAGATCTGGAACCAATTTCTTGCAAGCACCTATATACTCCCAATCTGCAAAGTCACTGTATCTAAAAAAATTAAAAAAATGTTTAAAATAATTAAAAATAAATTAATAAAATAAATAGATAAAAAAAAATGAATAAAAACAAAAAAATATTCTACCTTTGTTTTCTTGTTCTTCCATGGAGACTATTTGAAGGGATTTTTCATTTAAAGATATTTTAAAAGGAGAAATTATTCTCTTACGTTAAAGCACTGACACCCCAATCTTTTACATAAGGTACAACCTTCTCGTGTACTAAATTATTAAAAAAAATTAATAAAAAAAAAAAAAAAGAAAAAATTAATAAACAAATTAAAAATTAATAAAAAAATAAAATAAATAAAATAAATAAAATAATTACCATCAGCTCCATTATATCCTGTTCTAATTTTGATTTTAATTTCAAAATCAACAATAAAATGTTTTCTTTTTTTTTTTTAATTGTAAGATACCTTATTTTAAGAGTGAAGGGAGTCTCCAATAGGATTTCGTTGGTAGTGGTACGAATTATTCTTTCAAGTTTTTTGATGTTTCTGTCTTCTCTTAAATATGCTGCACACTTTTAAAAATAAAAAAAAAAAAATAAAAAAAAAAATAAACTATAAAAAAAAATGAAAAAATGAAAAAAAAAATAAAAAAATAAAAAAATAAAAAAAAAAATGAAAAAAAATTAAAAAAACAAAAAAAAATAAAATGAAAAAAAATAAAAAAAACAAAATGAAAAAATAAAATGAAAAAAAAAATATAAAAAAAATAAATGAAAAAAATGTGAAAAAAAAAAATTACCATTCCCTTGTTACAAACCAAATCAACTTTTGAATTAAATTAAAACTTTTTTTGATTTTTGATTAATATAAATATTCATTTTTTTACTTGGACATCCACAATTAAAGTCAATGAAGTCGACATCGAAGTTGTCTTCGAGAACTTCACAAGTCATCACTTATTTTTAATTAAAAAAATAACAAGGATCAATATTTAAAATTATTTTTTTTTGAATTTTAAAAATGTTACTAAGACTGTCAAAAAAATGTCCACAAATTTGCATCCCAAAAATGTCTTCACTTTTGTGTCTTTACAAATGATTTTAACATTTAAAAAAAAAAAAAAAATAAAAAAAAAAATAATTACCTCTTAAGGAGAGCTAATTCACTAGCTTTTCCTTGAGTTATAGAAGAAGAATATGCCATTTCACTTTTTATTAAAAAAAAAAAAATAACAAAAAAAATTAATTGATGTTTTAAATTTGAAAAGAATTCTTACCCACAAGTAACCTAAAATTTTCAAAAAAAAAAATTAATTTCAAAAGTGAATGGTTGAATAAAAAAAATTTTTTTTTTACATCAACACCAAATTCCTTGCAAATTCTTCTGAAAGGCAAATTTCCGCAAGTGGTTAAGGGAGCTTCGAAAAAAATTTTCAAAATTTTAAAATTATAAAAAAAATTCTTTTACCCAACTGTTGAAAAAAATATTGAAAAAAAAAAAAATCAATTTAAAAATGTTTAAAATATTTATTTTTTTACCATGGTTTTTCCTCTGAAATCAATTTTAGGTTTTTCTCTAGGGTTCATCTTGATGTCAAGAGGTTGAGAAACAGTAAAGCCCTCCTCCAACTTGAACTCCTGAACAACTCCAGTATTGATCTCATTATTATTATTATTATTGTTGTTGATGTTGTTCTCAAGAAGAATGGTGGTATTAACAATATTACTGCTTATTACAATGTTCTCATTATTTTCGTTGTTAGGGGTAATCTCATTGTTACTTATTATTACATTGTTGTTACTGTCAGTGCTTTGTTGTTGTGTTTCGGTGTTGTTTGTCGTGCTAATGTTTTCGTCTACCATGTTTTCTGAGGTGGAATTTTCCACTATCTCGTTTTCTTTTTTGACCTCAACATTCTCCTCTTTCTTTTCTTTTTTATCTGATCTAAAAAAATAAAAAAAAATTAAAAAAAAATATTTTTAAAAATAAATAATTAAAAAATTATTAAAAATTAAAATAAATTTTGTGTTCACTCTTTTGGGTTGTTATTTTCTTCTCTCTTCCTCTTTTTGAGCTTGGAGAATCTTGGGTCGACATACTTCATAGAACGAGTATAAGGGTACATTTTACTTTCGAGATTGCTTTTGACGTTCTTGTCCAACTCATTCAAAATTTCTTTTTTATCCTTCATTTGTTCCTTCATTGAATAAATTTTTTAAATTTTGTTTTTAAATTTTTAATTTTATTAATTTATTTTTTAAATTTATTTTTAATTTTTTAATTTTATTAATTTATTTTTTAAATTTTATTTTTAAATTTTTAATTTTATTAATTTATTTTTTAAATTTATTTTTAATTTTTTTTACGTATAATTCTTTGTTAATCAAGTTTTCTCCTTTTTCATTGATATGTTTGCTTGAAAATCTACAAGTGATACCGTATTTGCAGAAACCATACTTATTGTAGATTGGGCACTCTTCGCCAATATCTTTTGGCTTCTTTTCCAAGTACTTCATTTTGTCATGTTCGTATTTGCACTTATCAAATTTACATTCCTCTCCTAAAAAAAGAAATTTCAATTAAAAAAAAAAAGAAAATGAAAAGATTTTAAAAAACCAATTTTAATTTTTTAAAATTAAATTTTTGATTAAAATTTTCAAATTTAAAAAAAAATTAATTTACCTCTTACTGTGTTGATACACATTCTAATTTCATCTGATTTTTCTTGGAATTGTTTCTTTTTTTTATTTCTTTGGTTTTTCCTATCTTCTATATTCCCTTCAGTACCTTGTGCTGATTCCAAATCTTTTTTTTGGATTTCATTTTTGGGATATAGGAATCTTGATTGATAATAAGGATATTGAATTGAGGATAGGTATTGAGAAAAATTTCAGAAAAAATTATTTTTTTTTTTTTTTTTTTACTCTGGCTTGATAGGTGCAACCATCACAGATTTGGATTCTTTCTTTGGTTCATTGTTTTCATTGTTGGTGTTATTATCAGTTCCTTCTTTGTTAGTATTATTTTTTCTTTCAGCCTTTCTGTTTCCATCTTTTTTTTTCCAAGCTCTCTTCTTAGTTCTTGCCATTGTATATTTCAATTCCTATTTTTTTTATATGTTAAATTCAACTTGTTTTATGGGTGTTTCTTTTTTTGGAACAGGAAAAATAAAAAATGGTAAGTTTGAATTCAATGTCTTAAATATTCAATTCATAAGAGATTTCATTTTCAGATACAATTCAAAATTCCAATCAACCAACTATCAATTATAAAGACCAATTCTCAAAGAAAGAATTTCATTTTAAAAAATAGTTCAATCAAAAGAAATAATAGACAGAGAAAAAAATTCATTTCAAAATCAAGTGAGTAATCATTCAATTATTCAAATATATTCTTAATAATATTTCCCTTATAAAAATTACCTTTAAAATATTTTGATGATTTGCTTTATTATAATTATAAATTCTTTAAAATTGCTCTCTGCAATCGAATACAAGCAATATTATTGATTTATAATTATTAATTTAAATTTATAAGTTGATTATTTTGGCTCAATTTGGAATATTTGTAAAAAAAAAAAAAAACTACTCTTATGGATAACATACCTTCAGAAAATAAGAAGGTTTATGATAATCATCAGATAGATATTGGTAATTGTTTTTTGATTAATATTGGTCATTATTAATGATAAATAGGAAAAGAGAAGGATGAGGATGATTCATCTTCTTCCGTTGGTAAAACTCCTCCCCATATTTTGGTTTACCAATCATCTCCTCAATCCTCCGATGATATCGTAGTGACAAAGAAAAAGGATTACAATGTATTGTTTGATTCGGACAAAGAACTAAAATCTCAGCTTATGGTCAACAAGAAGAATGAAGAAATCATTGAGAACATGAAAGTAATCATCGGGAACATGAAAGGAATCATTGAGGACAAGAAAGAAATCATTGAGGACAAGAAAAAGCTCTTGACTGCTGCCGAAAGCAAGATCATGAAATACAAAAAGAAGATCAATCGTTTGAAAAAAGAATCAGAATCCAATAAAAAAAGAAAAAGAGAAGGGGAAAATACTAATCTGAACAACACCTATCCAAATCAAGAGAACAACACCAATATTCAAGAGAACAAATGATAATTCCTTTTTAAAACATTTTATAAAATAAACAATTTATATTCTCCTTTAATTATTTTGTCTTTTAATTAATTGTTAATTTTTGAGTGAAATATTTGAAGAATAAACTTTCAAAATGAAAATTTTAATTTTGACTAATAAATGTTTTGCTTCTTGGAATTGGTTTAGTTCAAATTGGTAATAAGTAATTTCGGAAGTTGATGGTTCTCGAAATCCAGATCAGATCCTGTTGCCTTCCAACCCAATTAGCCAACCAATCGGCATTCAATCGGCATTGTTAGCAAAGTTTTGAATAAATGATGAAATGAAAAAGGGGGTTTATTTTATGAAAACAAAAATTTATTTTATTATTTAAATTAATTATTTACGAAAATAGAAAAAGTTTTTTTTTTTTGTGTTTGAAAAGAAAAAAAGGCAATTATTTTTTTTAAAGTTCAAAAAAAAGAAAAAAAAAACTATTTATAATTGGAGATGTATCCATCAATGGTACTAGACTCAAATAACTGGTTGAACTTCGAACCAGGACAACTTTGGTCCAAGTGCAACTCTGTTCTGCTTGCATTAATCAGCTCCTCCAAGGTGGGGAAACAGTTGTTGTTGATGGAGAAACCATCCACGGTATGTTGGATACGTTGATGGGTGATGTTGTTTTTAGAAACTTTGGAGATGGTGAAGCCACCTGGTGCACTAGTAGAGAATCTAACTAAATAAGTACCCAAAGATCTTCCACCTTTTAAATAAAAAATAAAAAAATTTAATTCATAAAAAAAAATTAATCAAAAAAAAAATTAATCAAAAATTTAATAAATAATAAAAAAAATAATCATTGATTTCTTTACCTAATAATCTTTCTGCTTCTCTTGTATCCAAGTCTCCGTGAAACCAAGGCTGAGAAAGAACGTTTCTGACTTTGTCAAGGAAAGGAATGGAAGTATTTTTGTCGTTGATTGGTCCAAAATAGTTCAAGATGGAGCCAAAATTCTCAACGTTTACTTCTTCTGTTTCCAAACCCTTATTACCTCTATCTAAAGAAAAAATAAATATTTAAAAAATAAAAATAAATATTTAAAAAATAAAAATAATTTTAAAAAAATTAATAATAAAAAATAAAAAATGAAAAAATAAAAATGATAAAATATTAATAAAAAAAAATCAAAATTAAAATAAAAAAAAAAACCAAAATAAAATAAAATAAAAAAAAACTATTAATGAAAAAATAAAAAACTATTAATAAAAAATTTTAAAAATAAAAATATCAAAAATAAAAAAATAAAAAAATAATTTACTTAATACAACATTGAAACACCTAAGATTGGTATTATAATTCTCCAATAATAAGTCATAATCATCCTCATCTTCTTCAGTGTCCATAATATCCTCACCAGTAGAAGCCCTTCTGTTCAATTCCTTTACCACCAACTCAAAATATTGATGACTCCTTTCTCCCAATTCATTAAGTTGTTTTCTTGAAGCGACGTTAATTTCTCCTTCGGTTGGGTTTTCTGGCAAAATTTCGATTTGTTTTTCTTCAGGTCTTTTAACTTGTGTAAAGGATATGAATTTTTCTATGAATTCATCCCAACTTACATTTGTCTTTTTTAAAATTTAAAAAATTGTCAAAAAAATTGAAAATTAAAAAATAAAAAACTGAATTAATTTTTAAATAAAAAATTGTTAAAAAATTAAGAAACAGAATCAATTAAACGATTTAATTTTTTAAATTAAGAAACTGAATTAACAATTAAATAGAATTAAATTGTTTACCTTTCCCTTAAAGTTTTTTCTCCAAAAAAGTGATCCATCAGGATCTTCGATGGTAATGTCTATCAATACATCCTCTAAAGTGTCAATAATATCAGCGAAGTTGGGTCTAGCTTCTGGATTCCCATCCTTTTAAAAAATTAAGAATTAAATTAATAAGACGAAAATAAAAACAAATTATTTACCCAACAAGAGGAGATTAAATTAGCAAATCTTTTGGGACATTCATTAGGGATTTTTTCTCTGTAATGATGGTTGCATATTTGATCTTTAAATTCCACATAGCTTTTAAACTGTTTATAAGGAGCTTCTCTTGTGAATATTTCCCAAAGAATCACTCCAAAACTGTAGACATCTGCCGCTGCAGTGAATGGTTTTCCTGTCAAAACTTCAGGAGCCATGTATAATGGAGTTCCTAAATAAAATTGTGGATTAAAATTGATAAAAAGAATAAGAAATGAAAGATAATAACTAATCCAAATTCTATTAATGATATTCTTTTTGATTTTGAAGAAGATATTTAAGATTATTCAAAATTAAATTTTCATTTTAAAAGATATTGTCCAATAGAATGATTTTGATTTGGAAAGATAACAAATTGATATTTTTAGAATTATTTTACCTTTTGCTCCGTCTCTTCCATCTGTTAATTTTTCTCCTTGCTTTACGATTTGTGTCAATCCGAAATCACATACTTTCACCCTTTATAAAAATTAAAAAAAATTTTATTTCGGATTCAGTGTAAGGAATTTGTTTTCAGAATGATTATTTTATGATATCGTTATGATTTTTTTTTTGAATATTTTATGATTACCTCCAATTTTCATCAATCAATAAATTTCCTGGTTTTAAATCTCTGTGAATGAATACGATATCACCATAATGTAACCAAGCCATACCTTTAAATTCAGAATATATTTAAATTATGAGAATAAATAAGAAAAAATAAGCTGAAATAATTAAAAATTTGAATGAGTTAATAAAAATAAAAAGATTAATGATTAGTATGTTAATGATATCTTTTTATATTCTTAATTTTTCTTCATTAGATTGTTGATTACCTCTTGATGCATCTCTTGCCATTAATATCCTTTGATTTAAACTCAAAGAGATATTTTTATTTCTCAAAGCCTTTTCCATATCACCTTTTGGCAACAATTCAGATATAATCATCATATTTCCTGATTCGAAACATGCTCCCATAAACAGGCAAATATTTGGATGATAAATTTGGCTAAATAAACAAAAGAATAGATTTATAAAAGAGCAAATACCATAAATTAATAATTATTCGTGATGATTGGTCATTATATTGAAAAAAAATTATTATCAAATTTTTTAAAAGGAATAAACTAATATTATCAAGATTTGAGGAAATAATACCTCAATACTTCCACTTCTTGTTTAAATATATTCAATTTTTTTTCATCCCAATTTTGTTCGTGAAGTACTTTGATCGCGACAGGTTGTTCTCTACATTTCCCCTCGAATACCACCCCAAATGTTCCTTTACCAATACAATTTCCTTTTGATATTTCATTAGAACTTATATCAGGAGGACCTTTAGATTGTTTATCTATTAATACTGGAGTTTGTGGGCTCTAAATGAAAATTTTTTTGAATATTAATCTAAATAATAAAAATATTGATTTGATTATGGAATTACTTCTATCTTTGGAGGTGTTATCTTTTGTTGTTGCTTATTTTTTTCAGATAACATTAACAATTTTTTATATGTCTCCATCTTTTATTTTAGAAATGATGTTTTAAATACTTTTATCCAAACTATATTTCTTGCTATATATGGTTTTTTTTGTCTATTGACAATCTCAACTTTTTTTTTTATTTTTTATTATTATTTTAAAAAGTGAAAAATAATTCACTGAGATATAAATTATAGTTTGAATTTAATTAAATTCTCTTATTTCAACCCTATTTTTAATTATTTCTAAATCATTTCTATTTGTTTTTTTTTTTTTTTAAAGGTATCTTTATATAAATTATTTCAAAGAAATTTTAAATAAAAAGAATTTTCTTGAATTTTTCCAATTCCATCAAAAAACAAATATAACAAGAAAGAAGAGTTTCATTAACAAGTTAAGGTTTAAGATTTGAAATTCATATATTTAGTGGACCCATTTAAAAGAATAACTGTTCAAATTCAATTTGAGAATAATTTTAACTTTATTTTTATCAGAGATCCATATTGTTGAAATTTGATCAGTATTTATGTCAATTTTAAAATTAAAAAGAATAAAAAAAAACTTTGATTCAATTAACTGATACAATGTTTTGATTGAGTAATATTTTATTGAATAGGAAAATAAAATTTTTTTAAATTTACACACATTCTAATTAGAACACAAAGAAAGAACGAGGAACCTAGAGATATAATATTTTTGAATAATAAAAATAAAATTTTGATACTGAAGGGAATGGAAGAAATAATAAAAATAAAAAAAACACAAACAAACTTTTCAAATAGCGCAGAATGATTAAACTCAATATGATCGGAGAATATAGATTGGGATTTAAATTAGGAAATGGAACTGATGGAAGTTGTTATTTGGCCACCAAACAGGAGAAAGAGTACTGTATAAAGGTGATACACGTGAAAAAGGATGATAATAACAAAAGAAGCAGGATAATGATGGAAGTGGAGGCATTGAGGAAATTGCAAGGGAATGAGAACATTATCACACTTCATGAGACAATGCAGATCAATGATTCTAAAAACAACAAAGATATCTTTTGCTTAGTTACTGATGTAATGCCAATGAACCTATTACAGTAAAAAAAAAATTTCTATTTATATAAATTCAATTTCAATTTTCATTTTAATTTATTCAATTATTTATGAATAGATACATGCAAAAATATGGCGGAAAATTAAGCGAGGCAAAGTGCAAAAAGATTTGTTTACAAATCATCAGTGCTTTGGTTTTCTGCCATCAAAAACTGATTGTACACAATGATATTAAGGTAAATCACTAATGATTCTACATCTCTTCAATTAACAATATTTGATAGTTTGAGAACATCACAATTGATCCAAAAACTCTCAAAATAAAATTGATTGATTTCGGGATGAGTGTTGTATGCAAGAATGAGACAGAAATCAAAAACTTAAATAAAGTACACGGAACTGTAAAATTAATTTTTGAAATTTTTTAAAATATTTTTATTAATTTTTTAAATTTTTTTTCTTAGCCTTTTTTTTTGAGTCCTGAGAAGTTTAGAAAAAGAGAGCACGATGGAAGGAAGACTGATTCATGGGCTTTGGGAATTTTGTTGTATAAAATGATTTCCGGAAAATTTCCTTATGACAACAAACAAAACGATTTGTTTCAGCTTGCAAAGTCTGTATGTTTGGGTAATTTAAAAAATTTAAAAATTTTTTTTTATAAATTGATATTAAATTTTATTTTTAATATTAGATTCTTATGAAATTCCAAAGTGCTCTCAAAACTTTGCTTCTTTGTTGTCGTTGTTGCTCAATAAAAACCCCGAAGAAAGAATCTTCTTACAAGAATCTCTCAGGCACCCGTTCTTCGTTTCCAAAAAGAAGTTCTATTCAAAGTCTTTTGACGTCGTCCACCTCAATTCTTATTCTCATTCTAAAAACTCCATTTTGGTGTAAAATTTAAAAATAATTACATATGTACAAACAAAAAAAATACTCGACAAACTTTTAAACACACAACAAAAAAAATAAAAAATGTATCATAAAGAAACTTTTATTATTTTTCAAATTTTTAAAGTTATCCTCATATCCTCAGCAATAAAAGATAACAAAAAAAAAAACCTGTCTAACCATAATAACTTAGTAACGAAATCATTAGTGAAAATTTTTGAACAGGATTTGGAATATATGATTAAGATTTAGATTAAATTTTGAATGAAATGTTTACATTTTAAATTAATTTTTTGATTAACTTTTACTTTTCATTTGCTTTTGAAAGTTTCTTGCAAATGTGTTGTGACTAAAAAAAAACCAATCTTAAATCAAATCCTCTTTAAAACTCAAAAATTTTTTTTAACGAATAAAAAAAAATATAAAAAAAAAATTTGGGCTTGTAATGAAGACAATTGAAGATTTGCCTAAATTTATTCTGATCAAAATTTTGAATCCAATAATCGAAGAAAATTTCAATTCTATCAGATCAGTATCCAAGAAATTTTCTACAATTGTGACCAATAAATAAATTTATAAATAACCTCAATAATAAATAATCTGTTCAAATTATAGGCTTTGGAGACAAAAAGAAAATTCACATTTACATATTTTGGAAATAAAGAAAAGTTGATAATTACAATCAATTTCATCTTCAAGAAATGTAAGAATATATATAAATTATCCCTCAAAGGGAATTACGATAATCTGATTCTCCCAAGTGGATTGTTTCAGGAATTACCACCATCCCTCAGAATCTTGAGTTTGGAGTATCTCAATTTCGATGTGAAGGAAATAAATGAGACATGGAATTTGGAATCATTAAAAGTGAACAGTGCAAAAAAGATGAATCCAATGGAAATGATCAGCAGATTGCCCAAATCCATCAAGAAAATAGATTTCAATTATATTTTCTTCAAAGAGGAAGATAAACCAGAGGAAGTTATGAAAAAACTTCCGAAAGGATTGGAAAAGATGTATCTACCTAAATTGAAGCTTTCTAACGATAAGCTGAAATACATTCCAACTACTGTCAAAAGATTATCTCTTGCAGTATCAGAAATCAAAAAAGATGCAGATCTTTCCCACCTGAAAAATTTGGAGACATTATCTATGAGGTGCACAGAAATAGAGAACGAAACAGTTAAAAACATTCCCAACAAAGAAAACTTCAAAAAACTTTCTTTGAATTCAACATTAATCAACGCAGAAGGAGTTTCCAACTACATTTCTTTGTTCACAAATTTAAAAGTTTTGGATATGGGAGAAATAGAGTTTGAAAATTATGATTGCTTCAAACATTTATCCCCTACTATTCAATTTTTCTACCAACGTTACGCTACTATTACAAACTCTTTCTTGGACAACATCAAACACTTGGTTAATCTAAAATACTTGCACGTTACTGGATGAAACAGCTGATCTCAAATTGTTGCCTGCTTCTCTTGTTGGTTTGAAAACAGAGAATGAAGTTCTTGCTTCTACCCTTTTTGGTGGTCTTAGTGAGGGACTACTGATTTTTCATGGTAAAGTTGGTATTAAGGAACAAGATGTTTCAAAAATTTAAGGTAATTTTTTTTTTTTAATTTATTTTTTGTTTATTAAATTTTATTTTTTAAAAGATGGAACTTATTTCTTTCCTTCTT
>JAMYWO010000104.1:50265-109210 GCA_024220525.1 Cochliopodium minus | reverse complement strand
TAATTTTTTTTTTTTAATTTATTTTTTGTTTATTAAATTTTATTTTTTAAAAGATGGAACTTATTTCTTTCCTTCTTTGTTATTGCACTTGACAATAGATATTAATATTGAAAATGACGAAGATCTTTTACCTTGTTTATCTTCTTTGGTCATAAATCTCAACAACTTACTCATTTTAGAAGTGAGAGCCAGCAGCATTTCTTTTAAGGACTTTTTTCCTTTTGTTCCTTCCAACGTTAAAGTTTTTTCTATTAAGTCACCTGTCACTTTGGAAATTTTGCAAAGTTTAAGTCATCCTAACTTGAGAACTTTGGATTTGGATGATCCTACATTTGATCTTTCTCTTTTAAGAAAAACTTTCCCTTCTTTGAGAAATATCTGTGACTCTTGGGATTTAATTGAAAATCCTCACGACTTGACTGGAATTAAAACTTTTTTTAGTTTTATTTAATAAAAAATTAAATTTTTTTTAAACTATTCAGATATTTTTTTCATCCCGCTATCTAAATAGAATCTATCTATTTCCTTTGCTATCTAATATTTATCATCAAGAATTAAAAAATGAATATAAATTGTTAATTTTAAAATATTTTTAAAAATTCATGTATTTTACTGATATCTATCTAAAATGGTGTATTAGAAACTTTGATGTACTTTAGGTGAATAGTTGAATTTAAAAATAAAAAAAATTATAAAAAAATAAAATTGTTTCACTGGTATCTTGAAATTTTCAAGAATTGAAATTTTTATTACAAATTAACAGTAATATTGAATCTATTTAAACAATCTTTTGGAATAGAAATTATAAAAATATATAAACAAACAATTCAAATATAAGAGGATTTATACTCAAAAAGAAGAAATGGAAAAGAAAAAGAAGCAAAGAAATAGAACATCTATTTCGGAGAGAAGTAACACAATGGCAGGTAAAATAGGAAAAAAAAAATAAAAAATTTTTAACACTAAAAAAATGTGAAATATTTAAATAGTGATGGAAAAATGGGGAGTGGATGAAGAGATCAATGAGATGAAAGTAAGGAAAGCAGCAAGTTCATATGCTAGAATAAAAATACAGAATAGAACGTTAAAATGGATCACATTGGGGTCCATAATATTCCTATTGATACTCCTTGGCTTGATGATATCATCTGTGATTATAGGAGTGAAGATAACGAAGGAATATAAATCAAAGGATGGGGTGTTGGTACAAGATTCTAGTGGTAATAAGGTTCTTAAAACATCTGAAGTATCTTATCCTGTCAAATTGAGCCTGATGTCTTCCATTTCCATCATAGAGAGCTTGAAGAGCCTAAAATTCTCGTTTAAAAGGATCGATGGTACTGAGGGTCTCATCCAATTCAATGTAGTATCCTTTTATTATGCAAAGGGAAGGAATATAACTCTATATGGGCATACACATATGGCTAGCATGCAATCAGGTAATTATAAAACATTTCTATTTTCGAAAATAGAAATTTACATTTATCATTTGGGAGCATATGATCTCATAAATACAATACAATTATAGAAGAATGAAGATTTAAATATTCTTCAGAAAAAAATATAAATTAAAATATACCTAACAAAAGAGAACATACAATAAAATAAATTCATTCATTCTCCTTGTTTTATTACATTTTGAAATTAACCTCTTCTTTTCTTCTATCAAAAGATGGCACCTTTCATTTGTATCCAATACAAATATCGAACAACAAGAGATCATATGATTCCAGAAAGAGATTGATCTCCAATGGAGTCAACGCAACATCGGAAATTCCCCAAGATTCTTCCAACATCATCCCAATCAGCGATTGCAACTCTCTCCTCAGCATGGAATCTTCACCTGATGCAAACTACGTCTTAACAGGGGACATATCTTGTGATCTCCAATCTCCTTTATTCAAAGAATTTCCTTTTACTGGTAAAAAAAAAAAAAAATGAATTTTCAATTTTCTTTTTCTATTTCATTTTAATATTTAATTATGACAATTTAAAATGATTTCTTTTGCTCGATTTTTTGCTTGTTATTTTAATCTGATATATTTTTAAACTTTTTTTTTTCATTTGTTTTTACTTTTCTTTTTTAATCTCTTTTCTTTTTAAAAGGAACTCTCGACGGAAACGGAAACTCACTGACAGTGAACCTTGATTATGATGGGGCAGTCGGGATCTTCCACACATTGAAGGGAGCCACATTCATTAATGTGCTTTTCTACGGAAACATCCATGGAGTGGGGAAATGTGGAGGAGTCGCTTACCAGATTTACTCTGGAACCAATTTTACAACATGCGGAACTTATTTTAATCTTTCTTGCTCCAAGGACATTAACAATGTCATCATCGTTGGTTCTTTTGGTGCCATTTTACTTTCTGACAAGAGTGCTGGTGATCCTATTTATTTCGACACTTGTGCCAGTAACAGTGTTTATAGTTTGCTCGACAATGATAATGTAACTTCTCTGCAAGGTAATTTTTTAAAATTATTATTTTTAATTTTATATTTTGTATTTTTATTATTTTATTTCCTATTTTATATTATTTTATATTCAAATGAATTCAATTTTTATTTTATTTTTATTTTATTTTATTTTTCATATTTAATCATTTTTATTGTTTTTAACATTATTTTACTTTATTCTCTGATTTTTTTTAATTTTATTTTTATTTTTATATTAGGAGGATTTTTTGGATTGAAAGATCTAGGAGAAGTTGGAGAAGGGATAGCGACCACCCTCTTCAAATACACCGTGTTCTCCACTGACATAACAATCTACAACAACCGCTCCTATGCCGACCCATACGGGTTCACCTACAAAGTTCCCTCCTCCAAAAAAGAATCTTCCGCCCCTTTTTCTTTGTTCAAAGAAAATTCTTTCGAAAAAAAAGATACGACGTACAGCAATGGCATCACCATTTTTTCTAACATCAACACCCTCATTTTCCCCAACAGTTGCTACGATTTTGACATTGGTGATATCAAGTACATCAACTTGTGTGTCAACTCTTTTCTCAATAATTTATTTGATGTCTTACAGGTTTGTTGTGATGGCTTTGATCCTTGTTTTTATTCCCAAGGTGTAAACTGTGCAGGTAAAACTTTTTTATCAATTTTTTAATTTTTTTTTGAAAAATTCAATAAATTTTATTTTCTATACTTTTTTTCAATTTATTTTAACATTTTTTATTTTATATTTTTATTTTCATTTATTTTCATTTATTTTTATTTATTAGCTCAAAAAGGACTTTGTTCAAATTGTAAATTATCCAGCAGAGACAGTTCTATCAAAGAAATCACCATTACTCCCATAGTAAGAAAGTGTTCAGGATGAAGATATTTTTTTTTATTTTAAAAAAAAAAAATTATTTAATATTTGTCATTATTGTTTGTTATTAAAAAAATTTTTTCATTTTAAAATGAATTTTTCAAAACAAGCACTTTTTGAGTTTATTTCTTGTTTAATTTCTCATTTCTCTAAAAACTTTTATCTAAAAGTTGATTTTTTTGAAAAAGAGAGGCACCTTCACCAAAGAACTTTTTTTTTCTTCTAGTGAAAATTTGATCAAGATTTTCTAAAATGTTATTCAGTTTTCTCTTACATTCCTTGTTTCTTATTTTAGATTTTAATCTTATATAAAATAAAATAAAATTGTTGTTAATACAAAAACAAATCATACAGTATAACATCAAAAAAATTTGATTAATTGGAGAATGTTGGAAGAAAATAATGTGTTGGATGACAAAATCAAGGCTTTTGAATTTTATAGGTTAAATTCATTTTCATATTTTTGGTTAAAAGCAAAAAGATCCTTAAAAATAAATAAAGATGCATAAATCCTTTCATTTCAATCATATCATTCCAGAATTCTCGAATAGAATTTATCATAATACAACACATTTTATAAAATATATAAATTACATTAAATTATCACTCTATTTAAAAACCAATTGGGTGATCTTTATAAAAAATGTTTTTAAGTTTTGATTTTGTTTCAGTGGAATAGGAGGGATGCATTTCGCAGTTGAAAAAAGCAACGAAAACATCTTCAAAAAAACAAAGAAGAAAGTAGAAGTGATAGAAAGTTTCGACATAAACCACCAAGCCAACGAAGTATACGAAGTAAGAAAAAATAAAAAAAATAAAAAAATAAAATTTAGAGCAGAATTTTTTTTTCTTTAATTTTTTTTAGTTAAACTTTAAAAGGAAGACTTGCACTAAAAGTATCAATGACTTGGACATAAAATATTTCGAAAAAAATAATGTTGATTTTTGGTTATTGTCGCCTCCTTGTCAGCCTTTTACCAGATTGGGTAAATTAAAATTAATTTTTTATTTTCATTTTTTTTTCAAATATTTTTATTTATTTTTATTTTATTTTATTTTTTATTATTTATTTTATATTTGAAGATTTTATTTGATCATTTTTTTTATTTGAGATTTATATTTTATTTTTTTATTTTTTTTTTTAAATTTTTTTTTTTGTTTTTTAGGTAAAAGAAAGGATATAGAAGATAAAAGAAGTGATTCATTCACGCACTTGTTGGAAATATTGAACTCCATCTCTGAAGAATTTCTTCCCTCGTACCTTTTCGTAGAAAATGTTAAAAACTTTGAAATTTCGGAAATGAGAAACCTTTTGGTCGAAATGTTCAAGAAGAGAGGTTATTCTTTCAGAGAATTTCTCGTTAATTCCAATTTATATGTACCTAATTCAAGATTAAGATATTATTGTGTTGTAAAAAAAAACATTTATTTTATTTATTTACATATTATTTTTTATTTTTTATTTTTATTTTATATTTTATATTTTTTATTTTTGATTATTTTTTATTGTTTTTATTTTTATTTTAAAGTTTTTTTTTCAAAAAAAAAGGCTTCTCTTAAAAAATTTAAAGATGATTATGCTGAAAATAAATTTTTGGAAGAAATACCAGGTTATCCAAAATATGAAGCTATCAAACCTCTCAAAGAATTCCTTGAAGAAAAAGTTGACGAAAAATTTAATGTTCCATTAAAAATAATAAAGAAATATGGTAAATTAAAACAAATAAAATTATTAAATAAATAAATAAAATACATGTAAAATTTTAAAAGGAATGGTGATGGATATTGTTACAGAAAAATCTAATAGAAGTTGCTGTTTTACAAAGGGTTATACTAAATTGATTGAGGGGACAGGTTCCATTTTAAAAACAAATTTGGGGTTGGATTTTACTTTTGGGAAAGAAGTTGATAATAACGAAAATAACAATGAAAATAAAAATAATAGAACTCAAGAGGAAATATTGGATTTATTGGAGAAATCAAACTTAAGATTTTTTTCACCAAAAGAAATTTCAAATTTACACTGCTTTCCTGATCATTTTAAATTCCCTCAAATCATGACCAGTAAACAGGTCACTAGAATGTTGGGAAACAGTTTGAATGTATTGGTTGTATCTAATGTCGTATCTTATTTGTTTGATCAAATCGAGCAAAATTAAAAATAAAGAAATATTTTTTTTAAAATAATTTAATTAAATAACAAAAAATTAAAAATAAAAATTAATTCTTTTTTCTATTTCTTTTCGACATCCTCCTTTCCATCATCTTTATTTTCTTCTTTAACTTCATCATTAATTTTATTTTCATTATTATTTTCTTCTTTAGTTTTTTTGTTTTCTTTTTGTTGGTTTTGTTCATCCTCATTAAATGTGAAAACGAGGACAGTTTTGTCGTCAGAACCGGTTATGATGTATTCTCCATCACCAGAAACGTCCATATCCAAAATAACATCAGAATGTCCACTCAAAGACCTCAACACTTTTCCATCACGTCCATCATACAAAGTTATCTTAATAAAAAAATAAAAATAAAATGATAAAAAAATGAAATTATTAAATGAAAATAAAATGAATTAATATAATAAGAAAAATAATAAAAAATAAGACAATAAAAATAAAAAAAAAAAAATGAATAAAAAAATTACTTTTGCGTCAGAAGAAGCTACATAGAGTAAAGGTTCTTTTGGGTGCCATTTAAGTTTGACGACACCTCCTGTTCCTTCCACAGCCCATCTTTGAGTTCCAGAGTTGATGTCCCAAACAATTACCTTGTTGTCCATACCTCCACTCGCTACCAAAGGGAGACTTGGGCAAAATGAAACGGCTAAATGAGAAATAATTAAAAAAATATAATTTAAAATAAAAAAATAAAAAATAAAAAATAAAAAATCAAAAATAAAAAATAAAAAATAAAAAATAAAAATAAATAAAAATAAAAATAAAAATAAATTAAAAAATAAATGAAAATAATAATCTGAAATTATTTATTTTTTACATTCAACACTTTCAGTGTGTCCTTTTAAAGTTTTTAGGATTTTGGATGTGAGGAGGTTAGAAATGACCACAATTCCGTCTTGACTTCCACTCACAAGCAATTTACTTTCTGAGTTTGCTTCCATACAAAGAATCTTTTTTGTAAAAAAAAATAATAAAAAATAAAAAAAATAATAAAAAATAAAATCAAATGAATAAAAAATCAAAACTGATAAATATTGTTGAATAAAATGAAAATAAAAATAATTAAATAAAAAAATACAAATTTAATAAATAAATAAGAAATAAAAATAGAAAATGAATAAATAAATATTGAAAATGTAAAATAAATAAGAAAAAAAAAATTGAATCAGAAAAATACACTAAAAAAATGAGAAATAATAAAAAACAATAAAAATGATACAAATAAAAAATAAAAAATAAAAAATAGAAAAATAGAAAAATATTAACAAAAATAGAAATAATAATTTAAAAATGAAAAAATTGTTTAATAAAAAAATAAAAAATAAAAAATAAAAAATAAAAAATAAAAAATAAAAAATAAAAAATAAAAAATAAAAAATAAAAATTAAAAATTAAAAAATTAAAAAAATTTTACTTTTGCAATTTTCCTACAATTTTGTACATCAACCATACCAGGATGTTTGTTCTTGTTTTCTGATAAAAAAGTGAGATCAGTCAAGAAAGTTCCTATGTAAGGCAAAGTGGGGAGACGGTTCTTCTTTTCGAACAGCAAGGTTCTGTAGATGGTAAAGTTCTTCGATCTGTCCAAAAGAGCGGAGAGTTTTTGGAAGAGTTGAGTGTGCATGTGTGGTATTTTCTCCCATGTTCTTTGGAGTCTTTTGACTGGTACACTGTCACAAAATAAAAAAATATTCAATAAAAGATATTCAAAGAAAAATGAAAAAATATTTTAAAAAATAAATGTAAAATAAATAAATATAAGATTATCAAAAAAGAAAATAAAAAAAAAATAAAAGATTATCAAAAAGAAAAATAAAAAATATAATCGAAAATTAAAGAAAACATTTAAAAAGATTATTAACTAAAGAGAAGGTTGTAAAAATCAAAACTTTAAAATAAAAAGTTTCTTAAAACTTAAAAATGAGATGGAAAAAAAAATAAAAATAGATTTTTGCCTGTTCAAAGCGGAGATAACAGCGGCAGTAAAATTGAAATTTCTCATTCTAAAAGAATAAAAGGCCAGAATGATGAAACGAGAGAGGGTGAAAGCACGAGGTTCTAGTTGAGGAGTCTCTATAATCAAAGTGGAGACCCATTTCGAACTTTGGTTGAATCTTTGGATCAATTTGGTGATGTTTGGTGCGTTCACCATCTTCTGAGGTTTAGACCATTGACACTTGGTCATTTCACTACAAAAAAAAATCATTAATAAAAATAAATAAACAAAAAATAAAAAATAAACAAAATGAATAAATCAACAAAAAAATAAATAAAAATGATGATAAAAAAATTGAAAACAACAAAAAACATTAAAAATTTAAATTTTTTTTAAAAAAAAAGTATTAATAAATAAAAATTAAAAAATTAACATACAACAAAATAAAAATATATGAAAACATTCAAAAAAAAAATACAAAAAAAAATATTATTAAAATATTGTTCCAAAAATAAAACATTAAAAAATAAAAATAATAATAATTAAAATAAAACATTAAAAATTAAAATAATAATTGAAAATATGATTAAAATATTGTTCCAAAAGTAAGAACTATTATAAATATTATTTCCTCAAAAAATTATTAAAAAAATTAAAATACATACCTTGGTTCTATGTCACAATAAATAGAATGCTCCAACAAACAAAGTTGTTTGGATACTTCCAAAGGATCCAAATCCAAAAAAGTAAAGTTGGAGCCAGAAAACAAAGAAGGTAAAAAAGGAGGGTTCAATTTCTCCGTGGTAATCTGTATCGGAAGACTTTTTCTTTGTTTATTCAAAACAGTCATTTCTAAAAATATAAAATAAAAATAATTAATAAAAAAATAAAAAATGAATTAATTGATAAAAATAAAAAATGAAAATAAAATTAAATAAAAATAAATTTTAATCTAAAAAAAAAAAAAAAAAATTAATAAAAAAAAATTAAAAAATTGATTAATAAAAAAATTTTAAATTTTAAAAATAAATTAATAAAATAAAATTTTTAATGATTAATAAAATAATATTTTAAAAATTTTTTTACCTAAAATGTGTTTTATTTTCCTTGCGTTTTTGGAGAGGTGAGGCTGGCTGAGGAAATAATTATCAACAAGGTGAATTAGAATCTGGGTAAGTTTGCAATCCTTTTGGAAGACTTCTGGCCCAATTTTAAGCCATTTTTTGAAAATATAACAAATACCTTTTCAACAAAAAAAAATTATACAAATCTAAATAATAAATTAATAAAATGAAATAAAATAATTAAAAATATTGATAATAAAAAAATAAAGAAATAAAATAAAAATATAAATAATAAAAAAATAAAAAAATAAAAAAATAAAAAATAAAAAATAAAAAAAATAAAAATAATAAATTAATAAAATGAAATAAAAAAATAAAAAAATAAAATAATAAAAAAATAAAAAAATAAAAAATGTAAATAAAATAAAAAATGTAAATAAAATAAAATGAAAATAAAAAATGAAAATAAAAAAATATTCGTAAAAAATAAAATAAAAATAAAAAATAATATAATAAAAAAATAAAAATAATAAAAATAAAAATAAAAAAAAAAAAAAAAAAAAAAACTTTACGATAGGGAACTGAATAATCTATACTTTTTTGTTGAGAATTTTGGAGAGAAACATAACTGACATACTTGGAAACCAGGTAGGAAATCAGGTCACGGGAAGACATGAGACAAGTGTGGGTCAACAAAACGTCCTCCACCAACGACTTGGGAGTATCAGGAGAGCAGATCTTACTAATGAGTTTTTGGAGAGTTGCGTACATGATGATAAATTGTTTTTGAACGGAAATTTTCTGGACTTTGGAGACGTTTTTGCTTCTAAATGTGTAATAAGTGTTGTTCTGATCGTTGAATGTTTTTCTGGTGAGTGTTTTTGATGTAAGTGAGTCCAAGACGGACATTTGCGAATTAAGAGAGCTTGGTGAGCTAGGAGATGAAGAAACAGACCCCGAGTCTTCCTTGTCTTTCTCTTTGTTATCTTTTTCTTTCTCTTTGGAGTTTTTGTCTTTGTTGTTTTCTATTTTGTTGTTAGTGTTCACGTTGGTATGGTTCGGGCTTAAAGTTGGATCGTAGTTCAATATTAATTTCAACTCATTGGGACTTTTAGAAAGTCCGGTGGGGTTAATGAGTTGGATGAAAAACTTGCTGTTGGGACTTAATTGGAGGAGTTCGTTGAGCCCTTCCAACTTTTGCTCCACAGCATCTTTGTTTTTGTCGTTTTTAATGTTTTTAAATGGTTTATTAATGATAGTATTTGTTCTCGTCCCGTTCAAATCTCCGACCGAATGTTTTTTGGTGTTAGGTATGTTCAAATTTTCAGTCGTAAATGTCCTCTAATAAAAAATAAAAATAAAAATATTAAATGAATAAAAATAATTGGAACAAATGAAAAACTTTTACTTTGTATTCTGTATCTCTCGAAAAGTTCATAGTCCCGTTTCTCGTTTTGCTTCTACTTATACCTTTAACTTCTCTTGGAGAAAAATCGGTCGTCAAATTCTCTTCCTCTACCCCCATTATCTTCAAAACTTTTTTCATGTTTTTTTCTTTTTGTGTTTTAATTTCTTTTTTCGTTTTGATTTTGATGACTTGATAAATTATGTTGCTTTGTGAATCAGGCTCCTCTACTGTTTCGTTTACAGTGAAAAACTTTTGTATTTCGTGAACATGTCTGCTATTTTTACATTTGGAAGAGCAATATCTTCTTTTCTTCCTTATTTTTTTGAATTTTTTAGGAATCGTTAAATAACCCAGTCTCATTTCCTCATCTTCAACCTAAATTAAAAATAAAATATTAAAATTAAATTTCAAATTAATTGTGTTATAAATATTAATTTAAAAATAAATTAAAAATATGCCTTACTTTCCCTGTCAAAACACTATTTTGGGCAGTTTTTGTTAACCTTAATGCTTTAATCCAGTTAATTTGATCAGTTTCATTTTCAGAATATAGAGTCCAAGTGTTCTTGCTAAAAATATCAGTAATACAAATGGAAAAATTTTCTTTAGAAGAAACTTCAATCGAACAATAATCCAATGCTATTTTTCCTATAGGCTTAAGCTGTTTTTTATCCAAAGGAAAATAATACAAGTGATTCTGTATGATACACCAATATTCTTCTTTCTTTTCTTCATTAACTAATATTTAAAATAAAATATAATTTTAAATCAATAAATCTTTTTTTTGTTTTAAAATATTTACCTGACAAAGTTAATTTTCCTTCTTTTTCTGGTTGGTTGTAAACTAATACATCCCTAGTAAGCATTTCCTATAAGAAATTTTTTTATCTAAATAAACAAAAAGGGAATAAAAAGATTAAAAAACCGGATTACATCATCAAAAGGATCAAAAAATCTTTCGAAGGGAAGACTAGAAGAGATGTATGGCTGAGAGATAATGTTCTCAAAAAAGTGTTGAAGCTCTGTTCTCTTTTGCATCATTATTTCGAATTGATGAGGATCAATATTGGTCATGGTAGGGAAGGTGACTGTAGAGTTGGGATACAAAATAAATAATTGTCTTTGTAACTCCTTGAAATCTGCAATACACCTCACTATTACCTGTTCCCTTTTCGATCCGTTTCTCGAAAATTTTGTTACCCAAAACTTTTTTTTTTAAATAAAAAAATTCAAGATTGTTAATAGAATCATTATTTTTTGGAGGAAGATATTGAAGTTTAAACATCTAAAAAAATTTTGTTTTTTTTTTTTCTAATTATTCAAAATTTAATTATATTCTATCCGATCGATCATAAGGGATTTATTAATTTAATATACTCAATTTTTTTTTGGAGGGATCCTAAAAAAATGGATTTGAAGCCTATTATATTTCTATCAAATTTGAAAGAAATGATAAAGGTGGATATTTGATTCATAAATTCCTTTTTGTTCTTAAAAATGATTTCAATTCTATCCTCCCAAAATTTCAGTTTTATATGAGATAAAATTTCCTCATATGAAATATTTGTGGATAAATGAAAAATAAATATATTTTATAAATTTTTTGAATTTGTATTTTACATTTCCCTTAATGGTATCAATGACACAAATCACATTTACATTGAATTCTCTAACAATCTGTACAGGGATCAATCTTGTGTATAAATGTCCTTGGTAGGAATTAACAGAATGGGGCTGCAAAAATTTATCGAGATCGTCTTGTTCCAAGATATCAAACAAATTTTTTCGTTCAATAAATTCTCCATAGCTCGAAGCAACACATTCTTTAAAGATTTCGTTCTTATTTCGATCGAGATCCTTCTCATTCTCCTTTTTGATCTCCAATGCGTTAAATAATTCGTTTATTCTCTCTTGGGATTGTTTTATCCTCTTCAAAATGGCTCCTATGGGCTCATTGATGTTGTTTTTATGTTTCTTTGCGATATAATTTTTCTTCTCTATCAATTGCTGCTTCTTTATCAGCTCTTTATCTATCTCCAATTTGATCTGTGAGGTATCCAATTTGAATGGATTGATTATCACTGGATCAAAATTATCAATCTCCCTATCTTGCGATCCATTTATTTGTACATCATCCTCTGCGAACAAACTATTGAATCTATTGCTTATATCTATCCTTTCCATTCTATTGCTCTCAAAATTCACTTGCGAAAAACTACCCTTCTTGTTTTCTGTTGAAGTTCTATCCCTTTTGTAGTTGTTCATTGAAAAAATTTCTCCAAAAGAATTCAAACTTTAATTTTTTTTTTAATTTATGTTATTTTCAGTTTAAAATTAATCTCTGAAAATTTATAATCTAAAATCAAATTCCTGTTCATTTAAACTCCATTTATCAAGAAACAAACAATCCACCAAATTAATTTTTCAAAATATTATTTTATTTTTTTTGGACAAGGAATATATAAAATAATAAAAAATTTTAAAAATAAAGATGTTGGGAAAATAAATAGTCTTAATTGCAAGATCAAAATTAAAGAAAATTTATTGATAATTAGTTTTCCGGGTCATTATTTCTTGTTTGTGGAAATTATTTAAATAAATTCCTCACAACATCAAACATCTTTTAAATAAAATTGATTCAATAAGTGTAGATCAATTTGAAAAACTTTTATTATGTACAATAATATAAAACATTTTTTTTTCAAAAGATTAAATCGAAATCTGATAAAATCTGTTGAGAAAGGAAATTTGCATCATTGAGAGGAATTTTTTTGATTTTCACAAGCTTCTCAGAAATTTTGGGAAGGATCTCCTCCCTGATCTGATCAATGTAAGAGTCGATGAAATCGTTTTTCATCAAGCATCTTTCTAGAATCCAAGTTTCTTTGTCAAATTTCCAACCATAAGTCTTTTCAATGTTAGAAACAAAGTAAGAAAAAAGAGTAGTCTGTTGGAAATTTCTATCAAGCAAAACATTCAAATTAGATTCGTTGGAAACAAACTTCCACTTTGCCAAAATGCTTCTCCATGTTTTCAAACGAAAGAAGCCCACTGTCCAACTTTTCACAGATTTGCAGATTGAGTTGAGTTTTAATTCTATGTCAATGTGTCTGTGTGTGAGCAAATGTTCCAACATTTTCACTTCAATAACCCTAGGACAACCTTTTTCTTTAAGAACAAACTTCCAACGACTAAAAAGAAAAGAAAATAAAATGAAGATTTAAAAAAATTATTTATTATTTTTTTAAAAAAAATAAAAATTATTAAAATAAAAATAAAAAAATTACATTTGGGAATTATGAGCAAATGTATCTACGTATTTGTTAAAGTCAACCAAATGAGAAGTATGTTTGATGAGAGAAGGATCATAGTCTTTGAGAACAACAGGCCACCTTGCCTTGATAATTTCACAATCGTAAAAAGTGGTGATGCTTCCACAAGTAGACACACAAGTGAAGTTTCCTTGTATCCTTTTTTTGGATTGAGAATATCTCTCACACAAATCAAAGTACACAGATGTTCCCAATGATCCCATCTCTTTCCTATAATTCGATTGGAAGCTTCCTGTGCTGAGACATTTGATGTGTGAATCTTCGAAATTGTTGTCAGGTTTTTTCATGTAGTATCTTTCCTCGAGAACATGCATCAATATCTCTCCTTGATTCATCCCTATCTTCTTCCCTGTCACATGTTCTTCCAAATCCATTGTGAACATTTCCAATTCGCTCATATCCATTGTCCAATCAACTGCACTATCAATGAATCCACTATAAAAAATGAAATGATCGTTAAAATTGTGAATATTTGAAAATTATTTTTTTTACGTGCAATTTTTTCCTAGATGAAACTCTATTGGTGTCATTTCACTATTCTTCATTCTTTCATCATGAATCATCGAGATCAATTGTCTGTATGCTTTTGATCTTTTTGCCTCTCTTTTTATTATTTCATAAAATTGAACAGATTGATCTCTTGCTGTTCCTTCCAATCCTAATTTTTGTTCTTTATGTGCATCCTTCAATACAATTGCAGAGGTATTACTGTATAAATAGGATGAATCTTCTTGTTTGATGAATATTTTGTTGAATAAATCTTTAAAGCTCTTCCATGTCTTATATTCTTTATTTTCTTGTTCTCTTATTTCCAATTTTTCACAAGAGATGTTCAAATTCTTTATTTGTTTGAGTATTACTCCATCCATACTTCTATTCATTCTAAAATTTCTTTTCTTTTTTTTTTTAATAATTTTAGATTTTTTGAAAACATTTTTTTTAATTATTTTTTCGTTATAAAATTTTGTTGGTTTTTTCTTAGTATTTAATATATTCAGAGAAAAAAGAAAAAATCAAAAAAAATTATATCCTTTTCTTTTTTTTTTGTTTGAAACATTAGTTAAATCAACAATTTCATTTTGTTTTTATTGGACTTGTTATTTTGATTTCTTCCAAAATAACATTTTTAAATATAAAAAATTGTTGAAATATTAATAAAATTCTTTGATATAAATGAGAAGAGGGATTGGTATAACAAAAACAAACATAAAACAAGTAAAAATATGGCCAATAAATAAAAAAATAAATTTTAATCAAAATATTCTCAAATAAAAGAATGAATCACTCAAAAATATTGGAAATGAATTGAAAAATGTTCAAAGGGAAGGTGTGGAAGAACAGTTAAAGATATTCAAAGAAAAATTGGAAGAATTTGCCAAAAAATATAAACATGAAATTGGAAGACAGCCAGAATTTCGTCAAAGATTCCATGAAATGTGTTCTTCAATTGGGGTTGATCCATTGGCGAGTGGTAAAGGATTTTGGTAAGATATATTTTTAAATCTAAAAAAAAATTTTTTAAAACAAACCCTATTTATTTAATACAAAGGGCTGATCTATTGGGTGTTGGAGATTTTTATTATGAACTGGGTGTCCGTATTATTTCTGTATGTATGAAGACCAAAGGGATGAATGGTGGGTTGATAGAAATGAATAATCTTATAAAACATCTTAATGATAGAGCTGAAAAGACAAACAATGAAAAGGGAAATTCCAAAAAAGCAAAAAAATATATTGTCTCTAAGTAAGAACTTTTTTTTTTGTTTATAATTGTTATTCTATTCCTGATATGAATCATTATACCTTCAAATAAACTATTGGTATTGAATGAATTCTTATTTTCATCTTATATCTTTATAATAGAGATGATATTGAAAGATCAATTTCTAAATTGAAAGTATTTGGAGGGGGATATCAAATATTGAAGATAGGAAATACCAAGATGATTCAATCCATCCCTACAGAATTATCCACTGATCATACCAACATCATCGAGCTCTCCCAAAAGAATAATGGCTTTGTTACCCTCTCCATCATCAAAAACTCTCTCAAATGGGAAGAACATAGAATCGATACAGTGCTCAACAAGCTTATGACTGATGGAATGATCTGGATAGATACTCAATCTAATGAAAAACAATATTGGTTTCCATCTTTGATTGATGGAAACCTTTTATAATTTTGTAAAAAATAAAGAAAATTTGATTTATTTGTCATTTTTTTTTATTTTCAAAAGAAAACAAATTAGTCCTATTAATTGTCATCTTCGTTGATCTCGTCACCTTCGCTGCTGTAGTCATCTTCATTATTTTCATCTTCGATGCTGTCATCAACTTTGTTGAAATCATCTTCAAACTCATCACGTATAGAATTCATCTCCAAATATAGATCTTTGATATCTTCATTGTCAGCTTTTTGTATTTCATCAACTTTGATATCTTTTACAGGAGAGTCTGGAAAAGAAAATTTGGAAAGGAGTTCGTGTGTTGGTGATAAAGATCCACTTGAGGTTTCACTTGAACTAGGATCATTGGCTTTCAATTCAAGAAGGTGTTCAGGCCCATCTTCATCGTGGTCGTATGGCAAAATGAGAAAGAGATTGATGATGCGAAAAAACAATGGTTTAGGAAAAATGATGTTGTGGTTATTTCTGTTACGTTTCAAGATAATGAGGAGAGTCATGATAATCTCTTTGGTACTTGAGGGGCACTTTGAAAAGTTTCCCTGATTCAAAAAGGTACCTTTCTTAAGATTGTCCAAAAGATATCCTGAAGGTTTTGATTCATTGTCAAGTTTTCGATTCAATACTTGTTTCGTTGTTCTTCTTTCATTGTCCTTCAAGTTGAAATCGGTCCCTAAACATGCTAAAGTGATCAAAACCTCCTTCATCTGTTCAGTACTTATGATATTCATAATTTCAAAAAGTAATGCATGGAAGAATGGCTTTGAAACATGAAGTTCAACATCCACATCTTGGTTGAAGTCTATTTTGCAATCAAGGATTTCCTTGAGATAATTGAAACCAGATTTCAAAAGAAGGTAACTGAGGGATGTTTTGAGGTGAAGATTCTCCTGTAATAGATTGCTTTTGTGTTCAACAAGCAACTTGATACATTCCAAATTCTCTAGGGGTTTTTTGCATGCTATGTGAAGAGGAGAATCACCATTTTGGCCTAATTATTAAAAGGGTTATTTTATTGATATA
The DNA here is from genome assembly GCA_024220525.1 of Cochliopodium minus. Taxonomy (NCBI): domain Eukaryota; phylum Discosea; order Himatismenida; family Cochliopodiidae; genus Cochliopodium; species Cochliopodium minus. Next base: position 92,765 of record JAMYWO010000104.1, on the reverse strand, counting down.
AAAAATATAAAAAAATATGGGAAAAAATATAAAATTAATATATAAAAAGATTCACCTTTATGATTCAAATCAGCTTTATTCAGGATTGCTATCTTCACATTATCCAAATTTTTTTTCTTGATGGATTCTTGTAGAACCATTGAGAGATCGCATTTGGCTTCATTCAAGAATTTAATTGCATTAGAATTCTTTGTGAGACAAGCAAAATATACAGGAGTGTATTTCCTTGAAAGAGAATTCATATCACATTTAGCTTCAATCAAGATCTTGAGAACTTCAGGATTGCTGTTGAACATGCTTGCATAATGGATTGGTTGGTTTTGTGTAATTTCTTCCTTGGCATTTGGATCACACCCAATTTTTTCAATCAAGAGCTTGAGAACTTCAGGATTGCTGTTGAACATGCTGGCGATATGGAGGATTGGTTTGTTATTGATAAGATGGCTTTTATCTATATGAAACTCTTCCAATACCCCAGATATAATCTCTTTATTGGGATTGAACATGAGCATATAACGAATAGGGTTGATATTATCTGAGGTAAATTTAACATCCAAATATCCTTTCAAGTTGCTTGAAATAGTGGCCAATTCAAGGTCTTTTTCGTTTGGATCTATAATATAATTTGAAAAAAGAAAATTATTATAAAATTGGATCATCCATTATAACTTGGATACAATCAACAAAAATACAAATATTTATAGATCATTGTATATTTTATCGCAAAAAGCAAAATTATTATATAATTTTTTTTTATAATTACATTCCCCTATTTGATTCAACATTTCCATCATTTGGGATATCCTATCTTTGGGTTTTTCGATCATTTTTGAAATAACAGGTTTTAATTTTTTTTATATTTTTTTATTTTGGTTTCAAGATATCTTTATTTCAATTTAATAAAGATCAATTCCAGAATCTTAAGAAAACAAAGGATTGATCTTACTTTTCATTTTTAATTTCCAACATGGATCAAATCAGAAGATACAAAATTATTTATGATATCAAAAGAAAGATATTTGGGTATTTTGAAAACCCTCTGAAAAGAACAATTCACTTTCAGTGAGAGCAAAAAATATTCCACCCTCTTTTTGATTTCTCTTGGAAAGATAGAGTGGAGAGAAGGATTCCATAAAGTTTTGTTTTCTATTTCTTCAAAAATTTTCACAAAAGCAGAATTATTTCCATTCAAAACTTGTTTGTAAGTTTGGTTTTTTTGATTGACGTAATTAAAATCAAGCTTTGCATGAAGTAAAAAGATCATGGTGGAAAATAAAGAATCATAGCTTTGACAAGGTTTGATTTTTTCAAAGTAATAATGGAACAATGGTTTGTTGTTTATCAAAATATTAATTTCACTTTTCGTTTCTATCAAATATTTAATTGATTCAACATTTTGGTGACGAAACAATTCATAAAGAGGAGTGTTCCCTTCATCATTTCTCAAATTAATATCACATTTTCCTTCTTCTACCAAGTATTTTATCACTTGAGTATTTTTACATAAAAGACAAGCATAATGGAGAGAAGAATTATTTTTGTAAGTAACCGACTTTGGATCACATTTCACTGTTTCAACTAAATATTTTACCATTTCAACACTCACATTTTTGTTTGCAAAGATATTGTGAAAGAAAGTTCTTCCATAATCATTCCTTAAATTGATGTCCTGTTTTATTTTGATCAAATATTTAATAGTTTCCAAGTTGGATCCCGTACTAGCAACATGAAGAATGCTACTTCCTTCATATTTGAGAACATTTATATCGCATTTAACATCTTCTATTAAGTATTTCATTAATTCAGTGTTGTTTCCTTTATTACTAGCACATTGAAGGATAGTTCCATTAAAATTATTAACTGCATTTATATCACATTTTACTTCTTCAATCAAATATCTTTTATGAAAGCAAATTAGAAGTATTAATTGAAACAAAATCTGAAGTACAATATCCTTACTTAACTGTTTCAAAATTGTTATTTAAACAAGCTTCATGGAGAATGGTGCAGTTAAATTCATCTTTTAAATTAACATCACACTTTGCATTTTCAATTAAATACCGCACAACATCCAAATTATTTTTGGAACAGGCATGATGAAGGATAGTTTTATCTGAAGCAAATTTACTGTTTACATCACATTTTACTTTTTCTACTAAATACTTAATTATTTTCAAATTATTATTTCTCCGGCATGCCTCACTAAATAGAGTAATTCCTTCATTTCCTTTAATATTTGCATCTACTTTGTATTCTTCAATCAATGTTTTAATCACTTCAGAATTTTGGTTGAATGAAAAGCAATAATGAAGTGGGATATCTTGGTAATAATTTTTTCTTAAAATATCATAATTTTGTTCTTCAATTAAAATTTTTATTTCCTCAACACTCATTGCTATTGCCAATTTGAAATCTCCTTCATTGAAATTTTCTGAATAGAAATAAAATAAAATAAAATTGAGAATCAAAAAGAATACCTTTTTGATAATATTTATCTTTCAATAAGATATCAATCAATTCATTCTCTTTTTCTTTTGATTCCCTTTATAAAATATTGGTAAAAAAAAGATAAATTTATTTTATAAAGAATCTCACATAAGAACAATCTGCCCTTTCCCTTTTTTTTTTTTTAAATTTTTGAGAATTTGAAGCCAAGAATTGATAAATTAACATCTTCACCAATAAAAGGAAATTTATTAACTATTAAAACGATTTCAATTCTATATTTAACTAAAAATGAATATTCTTCAAAAAAGAAAAAAAAATTGAGAGGATTTTGTTTCTTATTTTCTTTATCAAATGGAGAATGAGAAAAAGAAACATCCTTTCACCATCCAATCGGTAAATGGCAATAAAAAGAAGAGATCATCAAACGAGATAAAAAAGAATAAAAAAAATAAGAAGGATAGTGGAAAGGATAATGGGGCAAATAAAAAGAAGAAGAGAGCATCCAAAGATGAAAAGAAGGAGAATGATAATGATCTCAAAAATGTGAAAGATATAAGAAATTATTTTGCCAAAGAGAAAACAATAAAATCCACAACACTTATTCACAAAGAAGAGCAAGATAGATTGAGGAGGGAAAAGAATAAGGTGATCTCGCTGCCATATCTGTTCATTTCTTCGAAAATCGATGATAAACCGAATTATGATAAGAAGGAGGATATTCATAAGGATGTGGAATGGGTGGATGAATTCGAGACAGACAATTTCGAAGCGAAGATGCTCAAATTCAACAATAAAAAGAAGATAAAGACCAAAATCAACCAGTATTTCAACAAGAAGGAAGAGAAAGGAGATGAGGATGATAAACCTTCCAATGGGAAAGATAAGGGGGATATGAAAAATTCTGATAAAGATATGGAGGATACTGATGGAAAGGATAAATTTAAAGAGGGGGAAAAGGATGAGGTCAAACAAAAAGAAAACAAAAATGAAAAAGATGTTAAAAAAAAGGTTATAGTGGTTAAAGATTCCAAAAAGAAGGATACAGTGATAATTGGTAATTAATTCAATATTATTTAACTCTTCCTATATAATGTATATTTTCATTGTCTTTATCTAAATTTTAATGCTTTAAATTGAAATATTAAATTTAATTTGAAAGATGGAAATAAAAAAGAAAAAGATCTGAAAAGTATCAAAAAAGATAAAGAAATAGGAAAGACAAAAAGGGGTAAAGACGATATTCTTAAAAAGAAAGAAAATAAAAAAGATAAAGCAAACATCAAAAAAAATGATAAAGAAATCGAAAAAAAGAAAGAAAAAGAAGAGAAAAGTAATACAGTCAAGAAGGATGATCGATCCAAGACTCGTAATGAATTGTTGGAGGAAATAAAAAAGTTGCGCAATGAGATCCATGATCTCCACGCCGAATACAAAAAGAACAACAAGAAAGATGATTTGGTTGATGAGATTAAAGAAAAGAAAAATGATTTGTTGAAAGTAAGCAAGGAATTGAACAGATGGAATTTTGAAGAAAAAATTTAAAATGTATTATAAAATAATTATAAATTATAAATTAAAAAAAGTAAAAAAGTAAATTAATAATTTTTAATAGTTGACATTTTTTTTTTTTGTTTTTTTTTCTAAATGAAATCTTCTTCAAACTTTAAATTTTTGGGTCTGATGTCCCCACCAAGAAGACTGTTTGAATCATCAAAGTCGTCAACAGGAGGGAGATGATTGTCCTCATTCTCATTGACGTCACCAGGAGGGAGATCATCATCAAGAGGAGGATCATCACTAGGAACATCACCAGAACCATTATTTTGATTTTCAGTGGGGTTGTTATTATCATCAGAGAGACTTGGTTGTTCTTCATTAGTTGGGTTGTTTTGTTGGGTTTCTTCGACTGTGGGAGGGACGAAAACGGGTTGGAACATGTTGAATTGTTTTGGTTTCATTTCGTTGGAAGAACTTTGGTTAGTGGCGCTTCTCAGGTTGCCAGTGTGATCCAAGTAAACTCTTCCCTTTTTAGCTCCTCTTTTGTTGGTGGGGTTGTTGTTGATAGGAGTGGAAGGAGGTTGAAACATGCTAGGAGAAGAGTCGTTGGAGGAAGTTTCTGATAAATTATCACTTTCTTGAACAGAGTTGTCATTGGAAATAGAAGGTTTGACTTTGTCATTAGAAAATCTGTTGACAAGCATGGGAGTAGATCTGCTTCTATTATTATTAAAAGAATTATTGTTGTTAAGATTGTCATTGTTAAAATTATTTCCATTATTGTTGTTATTGTCATTTTTATTGTTAAAGATGTTTTTATTCTTGTCATTGTTCTTGTTATTGTTAATATTATATGGATTAAAGGTTTGAACAGGCTCGTTTTTATTTTGAACGGGCTTATCAACTTCTTCGTCATCTCCCATCAAATCAGAAGGAGGAGCATCATCTTTCATCTCTTGAATCAACTTGGTGACATCCATATCGCTGCTTATCCATCTCCTCAACTGTTCGTTGTAGACCATCTTGTTGGATTCTCCCAAATTCACTTCATTTTTAGGCTGACTTCCACTTCCAACTATTTTGCTAATAAACGATGAAAAATATCCTTGTTTTTTTGGTTTCTCTTCTGAAACTGATTCTTTTACTTTCTCTTTTTCTATTTTTTTTTTAAGAAAATTTTTTTAAAATAAAACTACTAAATATCGAAATAAATAAAATTAAAAATAAAATTTAAAAAATTTTAAAATAAAGTTTAAATAATCTAAAAATAATTTGAAATAATAATAATCTCAAAAAATAAAATGAAATAATCTAAGAAATTTGACTAAATATAAATAAAATCAAAATAATTAAAATAAAATAGTAATAATATCAAAAAAAAATCAAAATAATCTGATAAAATTAAAGAAATTCGACTAAATATATTAAAACAATCTCAATAAAAAAAATAGAATAATTGGAAATAATAAATAAATATAATAATCCCAAGAAAATAAAATAATCTCAACAAAAAATAAAATAAAATATAACAAAATATTTGTTTTTGGAATTTAGTTTTCACCTTTAAGCTTTTGCTCTTCTTCTTTTTCTCTGAGAGCCTTCTCTTCTTTCTTTTGGTTGTTATAATACTCAGGAGTAGGAGGGGATTTGTGGCCAGAGGTGAGGGGAGTCATGAAAGTTTCGTTTGCGTTTCTGGTTTTGTTGGTGTTGAGAGGAGTCATCATGTTGTTTCCGGTGTTGCTTGGATTTTTTGGAGGTGTATTTTTGCTTGGTGTTTCGTTTTGTTTGTTTTCTTCTTCCTCCTTTTCTGGTCCTTTATAAAAATAAAAAATTAAAAAAAACAAATTATAAAATAATAAATAAAAAAATGAAAAAATAAAGTTAAAATATGATTACAAAAATGAAAAATAAAAAAATAACAAATGAATTAAATATGACTACAAGAAATACAAAAAATTAAAAAAATAAATAAAATATGTTAACAAAAAATTTAAATTAAAACAAAATTAATGTAAAAATTAAAATTTGAAATAAAAAATAAAAATTTATTTTAAAATTAAAATAAAAATAAAAAATAAAAATAAAATTAAAATAAATTCTTTTTAAAATCATGTTTTTTATTTACCCAAAATGGTGCTAAGAGTTCCGGTGAGTAACCTTCCGAAGCCAGAAACGAGATTTTTGGAAATGTTGGAGCCTGTTTTCAAGAAAAAGTTTTCAGTGGTGAGTCTTTCTTTGAAATCTGCCAAATTTCTTCTCAACCACGCGTTATACTTGAAACTGTTGTGTGTTTCGCTGATGATTGATCTTTTAAAAAGAGAAAAAATGAATTAAGCAAATTTTAAATAAAATTAAAAAATTAAAAAATAAAATTAAAAAATTAAAAAATAATATTAAAATTATTTCAAATAAAATAAATAAACGAAAAATAAGATGTAATAAGAATAAACATAAAAAATAAAAATAAAAATAAAAATAAAAAATAAAAATAAACGAAAAATAAAATAAAGAATAAGAATAAACATAAAAAATAAAAATAAGAAATAAATAATAAAAAATAAAAATAAAATAAAATTCAATTAAAAAAAAATTAAAATTTAAAATAATAAAAATATAAAAAAATAAAAAAATTAACAAAAAATAATTTCTTACTCAATAGATTTACAATAAGAAAGAGCTTGATCAACAAGACCCATTTCAGCGAGCATTGTGGCGTAATGATACTTGTAGACTTGAAATTGAGGCAAGTAGTATTGAGCATTAGCCAAAGAGAGGCAGTATTCATATTTCTGTTCTTTGGAAGTTTTCCAGGTCATTCATGAATGTGTTTTTCTTGAGTTTGTGGTCTCCTCCAATCAAAACGATTCTTGCTCTTGGATCCTCAATAGACATCAAATTTGTTCCTAAAATTTTTTTTTTAACGATAATTTTTATTTTGTATTATATTTTTATGTTTATCTTATTTTATTACTTATTTTTATTTTTTTATTTTTTTTTAAATTTTTATTTTTTCATTGATATTTTATTTTTTGTTTATTTGTAATTTATTTTAATTTTAATATTTCAATATTTTATATTTTATTACTGATTTTTATATTCATTTAATATTTTATTTTGTATTACTGATTTTTATATTCATTTAAATTTTTATTTTTTTCATTTATATTATATTTTTTATATTTATCTTATTTTATTACTGATTTTTATATTCATTTATATTTTATTTTTTTCATTTATATTTTATTTTTTGTTTATTTGTAATTTATTTTAATTTTAATATTTCAATATTTTTTATATTTTTTATATTTTACATTTTTTATTCTTTTTTTTGTTCATATTTTTTTATTTTTTATATTTTTTATATTTTACATTTTTTATTCTTTTTTTTGTTCATATTTTTTTATTTTATTTTTATTTTTATTTTTATTTTTATTTTTATTTTTATTTTTATTTTTATTTTTATTTTTTATTTTTTTTTTGTTCATATTTTTTTTATTTTCATTTATTTTTATTAATTGTTTTTAAATTTAAATTTTTTTTTACCAGACAAAATGTAACAAAAATGAGCAGCTTCAGGTATTCTCATTTTGGTCCATAAAATATCACCAATTTTGCCAATGATGGCAGCTTTGTTGCTGCTTCTATTGGAGATGATCATAGAAAGATGTTCTCTCCAATTTGCAATAAAGTTTTTGGGATCATTTTCATTGAAAATGTTTTGAATTTGTCCTGATGTGAGCAAAAAATATGTTTTTAATGGAGATCCATCAACAGAAGAACCTTCATTTGCGAATTTGGCCATGACCTAAATGGAAAATATTTTAAAAAAAAAAATAAAAATAAAAATTTAATAAAAATAAAAAAAAAAATTAATTAAAATTAAATAAAAAAGAATTATTTAATATTAAAAAATGAAAAAATGAAGAAAATTAAATTAAAAAATGAAAAATAAAAAAAAAAATTAATAAAAAATAAAATAATAAAAAATATTAAAAAAAAATAAAAAAAACAGTAAATAAAATGAAGAAAATTAAATGAAAATTAGGTTTTTGTTTTACGTTATTTAATATTTGAACATCAATTTGTCTTGCGATGTAGATAGCATGCTCCCACATGCGACTCTCGACAGCAAGATCGACAGCTTCCTTTGCCTTGCCCTGAGAAAGGAGGCCCTGCAAGTTTTGGAGGAAGTGTTCCTCCTCAGTAGGATCCCTGGGCTTCAACAAAAGTTTTTTCTTGTTGTCGCCCAAAAAGCTCGAGTAACCCTTAAGATTAGACTTCAACAGATTGGTGAGCTGATCGAGTGTATCTGTCTTGTCATTGACGATTTCCTTTTGGGTGGCGATGGTGGAAAGAGTTCCTTCGTGTTTGACCATGAGTTTGAGGAGTTCCCACAAGAGGATTTGAGCTTCTTCTTTCTCCACGTTGGAATGATGTTCGACGTTTTCTATTTTGTTCTTGATAAAGTCCAACAACTTTTGTTTGGGTGCTTTGTTGAGTGGCCCGACGAATTCTGTCATCTGTTGGAAGTGCTTGGTCTTTTGCAGAAGTGTCCTTGTGTTGGTGATGTTGGCGTGGTAAGTTGCAGTGTAGCTCACATCTTTGGGAGGAAACACGGTGACAAAGTTTCCGTTCATTCCGAAGCAAAAGATGGGGTGGGATCCTTTGTGTTCGTAATCTCTTTTGATGAACTCGTAGTTTTTGGGGGGATTTCTAAAGTCTTCGTACTTGGGTTTGTTTTCTTCTTGATAGTTCTCGTTGAAAAAGGAATCCGTGGAGAAATGAAGGGGGTCATTGTTGCTGGATTGTTGTTTCACAGGAACACTGTCCTGGCTTTTAAAAAGAGATCTTTTTTCATTTTGGTATTCTTCTTTTCTTGGAGTAGGCTCAAAGAATGATGAGTTGCCTTTGCTGGGAGTTTCTTGATGAGATTTAGGTTTTGGAGTGAAAGTGACGTTACTTTCATCCTCGAAGAATTCTTGGCTAGAATTAATGTTGACGTCAACAAAGTCTCCTTCTTCATCCAAACCACCCATTGAATTTTTTGTTTTTTGGGAAAAGTTGGGCTGTTGGAAATCAAAATTATTCTTTTTTTGAACTTTTTGACTTTGTTGCTTCAATGGAGTTTGATCAAACTTGTTGTTGGAAGGATCGAAGAAGTTGAGCTTTTGAGTGGGTTTCTTTTCTATTCTTTCTGGTGTCTTTGTGCTGGTTTCATAAATGGGAGGTTTTTCATTGTCATCTTTATCAAACAAAGGAACTTCATCGAAAACTTCTTTGGATGTTTTAACTTCTTTTTTAGGTTCGGGATCAAAGAAGTTCAACTTTTGTGTTGGTTTATTATTATTTAAATTAATGTTGCTATTATTGTTATTTAGAGGTTTATTGTCGGAAGGAAGTTGAGATTTGATAGGATCATTCGGAGGTGGATTATTTTTGTTGTTAAAGAGAGGGCTGGGAATCTCTTGATTGAAATTGATTGTTTTCTTGGGTTGTTGCTGTTTGATATCTTGTTCAAAAAAATTGATTGGATTTCTATTGGTGGAAGGACTGCTCGTCCCTTTTTGTTGGATGTTCGTTTGGTTGGTAGTTGGTGGTTTTTGATTAGAAGGATCAAAAAAGTTGATGGGAGTTTGTTTCTTTACTGGAGGAGATTCATTCTTTTGAAGGTTATTTGAAAAAGTTTGAGTTGGTTTTGGTTGTTCTTTTAGTTGATTCAGGTTTGGTTGGAAGAAAACAGGCTTGTTGTTGGTTGGTTGTTCTTTTTGTTGGATGTTAGGCTGAAAAAAATTGAGTTGATTCGTTTTAGCTTGGTTATTCTGTTGAAGTGGAGGATTAGTGTTCTTTGTTCCTTCCTTGTTGAGTCCTATCATATCAGAAAAATCTACATTTTTATTAGAACTACCCCAAAGGTTGTCATTATTGTTATTATTAGATTGTATATTATTGTTGGTTGAGGTATTCTTGGTGGGTTGTTCTTTTTTATTGTTTCCCAAGTTTGAAAAAAAATCAAAAGGAGAACTAACGTTTCCGAAGAGATCAGGCATTTCTTCAACATCTAAATTATTTTTGTTTTCCTTTACATTTGTACCGACTGGTGTTCCAAAAAGAGAAGAAACATCATCCACAGATTTATCACCTGAATCACCAAACAATGAAGAAACATCACTACTGCTCGATTTTTTTTCTTGAGTAGGAGTTGAGGTAGCAATATTTTTATTATGAGTTGGTTCTTGTAAATTATTCTCATTAGAGTTTCCAAACAATGAAGAAACTTCTCCACTGTTATTTTCTGTATTATTCTTATCATCACTTCCAGCAAATAAATTGGAAACATCTTCATTTTGATTAGAACTGCTTTGTCCACCAAATAAATTGGAAACATCTTCATTTTGATCTGAACTAACTTCTCCTCCAAACAAATTCGAAACATCATCTCTTGGAGGTGTATTGCCTCCAAACAAAGAAGAAACATCTTCACTTTTATTGTTGTTGTTATTGTTATCTCCAAGCAAAGAAGAAACTCCTCCACTGTTATTTTCTGTATTATTCTTATCATCACTTCCACCAAATAAATTGGAAACATCTTCATTTTGATCTGAACTAACTTCTCCTCCAAACAAATTCGAAACATCATCTCTTGGAGGTGTATTACCTCCAAACAAATTCGAAACATCTTCACTTTTATTTTTTTTATCATCTTCGCCAAACAAAGAAGAAACATCCTCTTGGTTGTCATTCTCTTGGTTCGTTGTATTTTGAGAAAGAGAAGGGGATGGAGTTTTGATGGATTCACTGTTATCTGTTTTCAATAATTTGGGAGAATTATTTTCTGATTGATTTGTGGTGATATCTTTGAATATTAATTTTTTTAAAGATTGATTCAATTTAAAGTTTAATTCAAATATATTACCTATTTCTTTTTTGGATTCACCTAAAATAGATGATTCATCATTTTTTTTTCCTTCATTATTATCATTATCATCTAATGATGGCTTACTGGAATGAGAAATGGAATTATCTTGGGACAATTCTTCTTTATTTTCTTCATTTATGTTTACAATAGTTTTATTTTGAGATTCTATGTTATCTTCATTCGAATCTCCTTCAACATCATCCTCATTATTGAAATTATTTTTATTATTTCTTTCATTAAATGCCTCATTTTGATTATTTTGTTGAATAATATTCCCCTCTTCTCCATTTTGTTCATTATCATTCGTTGGATTAAATGGATCATCAAAATAATTAGAATTGATGTTCATATTATTATTTTGGTTATTAAAAACAGATGATCCAAATGGATCATCGTCCACATCACCAAATAATGAAGATACATCTTTATTAGATGTTGGTCTTCCAAATGGATCGTCATCATCTTCTTGATTATTGGATGTTGGATTAATTGGTTCTCCCATTTCATCAAATTCTTGCTGTTGATTATTATTATTTGAATCTGAAAAATCATTGAATGGATCATCATTATCCACTGGTTGCATCATTTTCTTTGAGATTTATTTTGATCAAAATATTTTTTTTCTTTTTCTCTCGAAATTGTGTTTAAAAATAATTTAAAAAAGGCTGAAAGCAATCTTTGCTTATTATAGAACATCTTATGATATCCATTTGATTAAATTATTATTATAATACACGTGATTCAAAATTTATTAAAAATTTTTATTTTTGTGGTTTGAAATGTGAAAGCAATTTAAACGGTGGAGATAACTCATTTTTCATAAATACCCTTGATCATAATCAATTTTAACAATCGAAGAAAAACTGTGATCTTCTTTTATTAAAAACAGAAAGAAAATAATGGATACATTACCTCTTTAACTCCTATTGGTGAAACATAGCTTACTTTATTCTTTCCTAAAATTCTACAGAGCTTTGTGAAAGGCAGAATGATCGAAATTATCAAAAAGAGAATTGAAAAATAAAAAAGTAATTGAATGTAATTTATGTTGTTTTAAAATGATCTCTTATTTTAATTTTCTTCTTTGTAAATTTGATTGAAATTTATTCGAAATGATTTCCATTTTTCCTTTTTTTTTTTTTACAAATATACTTTCAAAAATGGCCAAATAATAAGATATAATTAAAAAAATCGAGTTCATTTTGAAGAAAATGAGAATCATCTTTATAATCTTCCTTCTCATAGCTATTGTATTTTGTAGGTTTCATATTTAAAGAAAATTCTTACTCATCAAAAAATAAATATATATTCCTTTCCCAAAGTTTATTTGATGAAAGAAAATGGTAATGAAGAAATGAAAGACAATTCAATATGGTAAACAAAAAAAATTTTAAAGAAAATATAAAAATGAACAAGTATGATAATGATAAATCAGAATAATTTTAAAGATTCAATATAGAGAATAGAAAAATATACTTCCATAAAATGAAGATGACTCACTTTCTTTTTTTTTATTTATTTTTTTTCACTGAAATTATAAATAAAATTTAAAAAAAAAAAAAGGATAAATGGAAAGTACATAAAAAGCATTGTTTACGGAGGTCTTGATGGGATCATCACCACATTCGCTATAGTGAGTGGGGTGGAGGGAGCAGAACTCCCATTCGAAGTGACATTGATATTGGGGACTGCCAATCTCTTCGCGGACGCTTTATCTATGGGGTTTGGTGATTGGATCTCTGCCCAAGTAAAATTTTTTAAAATTTAACATTTTATATTTAACATTTTATATTCAACTTTTTATATTTAATTTTATTAATATTTTATTAATTAAAATGTGAATTTTTTTTCTATTTTTATTCATATTCATATTATTTTTAAAAAAATATTTTATAATGTTTAAACATGAGCTTTTAAATATATTTTTATTATTCTTTAAATAAAACATAATTTTTTTTTATTCTTTTTAATAAAATAGATTTCCCAAAAAAATATGAAGATCCAAATAATTTGAAGGATTTATTTGTATTATTTTTTAATAAAAAATTTATGTTTAGGCAGAAATAGACCACTACAACCACATTCACAAACAAAAGTTGGAAGATATTGAAGTGGACACAGAAAAAGAAAAACAAAAATTAGTTAAACATTATGTCGCAAAGGGAATTCCCCAAGATGAAGCTTCCCTCATTGTAAATATCCTCTCCAAGAAAAAAAATGTATTTATTGGTAATGGAAAAAAAATTACTATTTTATTTATTTTATTTATTTTATTTATTTTATTTATTTTATTTATTTTATTTATTTTATTTATTTTATTTATTTNCAATTCAAACATGGAAATAAACCATCACAATTCAACATATCTATTGAACATTGATAACAAGAATTTATCTCTTCATTTTGTTCCAAGTTTAGGAACAGAAGCTCATTTGCTTTCATTTTTTTTTATTTCATGGTCAACTGAATATAATATAAATCAATATTATATTATAAAAATCCTATTAAAATTATCCAAATAAAAAAATAAGTCTTTCCAAGCCAATAAATAAATCTCATTTATACAAATCAAATAAATGTTAATCAATTAAGAACTAAAAACCGGGCACTTAAGTTATTATCAATTTCATGAGGAGTTAAAACTGCTCTGTTTTTAACAAAGGTGAAACTATTGAGTTAAAAAATTAATTCAAATTAATTCAAATAATTGTTTTTAAAAATTTACGCTTTATGAGGTTTTCCGTTGTAATTATACATAACAGCAACTTGGTCCAAAGCAATTACATTTCCATTTGCAGTTTTTCTGAATGAAAGAATTCTGATGTAATTAACATCTTTTGTACAAACACTCAAAAGACCCTATTTTTATAAAAAAAAATGAAAGATAAATTATTTAATAAACTCATCTTTAGTAATTATTAAAAAGAAAAATGAAAAAAAAAAAAATACCTTTGAATACTTTTCCATTTCTTCTTGAGAATATTTTGGAGTCATGAATCCAAGCTTAATTCCTTTAATTTGAGGTGGAGCAAAACCCAGGGTCATTGCCAAGTTTTCTGGAGGATGAAAATCAATTAACAAATATTTCACAAAGAAATACAATAAAAAGAAATCAATAGATTTTTGTACCTGATATATCTTCCAAAACTGAGTTCCTTGGATTATATAGTTGTCAGGCATATTTTTTTCGAAAGTGAGAGTGAAATACATCGTTCCTATTTAAATTGAAAAATAAATTGACAAAAAAGAATTTTAAAAAGTTTTAATAAATATTCAATCTTGAATTTAATATTATATTAAATCAATTTGAGATTTCGAATCTTTAAAATTAAATTTTTTTATTTTTTTACCTGATTTTATACCAAGTTTTGGAAGAAATATACTTGGAACATTAGGGATCAATATTTTTTCTTCTTCAATATTTTTCCCAAAAATTTTAGGGATGATCTCATTTTTTTGATTCTTCATTTCCTCAATCTTTTGTTTGATCATTTGCTTTTTATATCTTATCTCTTCTATTTTCTTTTCTATTTCTTGATCATCTTGATCATCTGTGTCATCATTCTCTTCATCAACATCTTCCATTTGAGTTTCAATTGTTTTTATCGTTTCTATTTTTTCAATATAAGTTATCTTTTTCTTTTTATTTGCGGAGATATTAAAATATGTTGTTGAGGATGTTGCGGGAATGTTTTTATTGTGATAATAAAAATTATTTATATTTTGTTTGACGGGATGAGGATTGTTTGAAAAATTATTCTCATTTGGAAGTTGGTTTATTATTCTCTTTCCTTCACTATTTATTTCAGGTTTTATAGTCAATATTTGATTGTTATTCTGTTTTTCTTTCATTAAATTCAATTTATTTCGAATGTTGTTGATCTGTTCCTTTATTTCATGATTTGTTGAGTATGAAGGATGATTAATAGGTGGTGTTTTTGGTGAATTATTTTTGGGTGAGGAAATATCCTCTTTGTCAAAATTTAAATTGTTTTCAATCTTTAAACTTTGTGATTCCATTCCATTGGTATCAATGAATAGATTGATCTCCTCCATTTTAAAATCCAACTCTCTTTGAACTTCCTCTTCAAAATTTATTTCCTCTCCAATTTTTATTTTGGGTTTATTCTCCAAAGATAGATCAATATCCAAATTATTTTTTGTTTCCACTCCTTCAAATATTTTGCATTCTGTTTTATTGATCATACAATTCAAACATGGAAATAAACCATCACAATTCAACATATCTATTGAACATTGATAACAAGAATTTATCTCTTCATTCTCTTGCTCAAAGTTTAGAATAAATCCTCATTCTCTTCTTCCCTTTTAAACATTTCCAATTTTATTTAATTTTTTATATGATAAATAAAAAAAAGAATTCCGATTTTTTTTAATAAATGAAAAAGTCTTTTATAAATAAATTTCTTTTATACAAACAATTAAACATATAACAAATAATTGTTAAATTAATTAAGAACTAAGAATCTGGCACTCAAGTTATTATCAATTTCATGAGGAGTTAAAACTGCTCTGCTTTTAACAAAAGTAAAACTATTGAAAAAAAAAAGGTAGAATGAAAAAAATGAAGTCGAAAATAATTGTTTATTTGTTACGCTTTGTGAGGTTTTCCGTTGTAATTATACATCACACTGACTTGGTCAAAAGCAATTACATTTCCATTTGCAGTTTTTCTGAATGAAAGAATTCTAATGTAATTAACATCTTTTGTACAAACACTCAAAAGACCCTATTTTTATAAAAAAAATGAAAGATAAATTATTTAATAAACTCATCTTTAGTAATTATTAAAAAGAAAAATGAAAAAAAAAAAAATACCTTTGAATACTTTTCCATTTCTTCTTGAGAATAATTTGGGGTCAAGAATCCAAGTTTAATTCCTAAGATTTGAGGTGGAGTAAAACCCAGGGTCATTGTAAAATTTTCTGTAAAATCAAAAGCAATAAATCAAAATACAAATGAAGTCAAGATGAAACAATACCTGACGCATCTTCCAAAACTATGTTTCTCGGATTATAATAGTTGTCAGGCATATTTTTTTCGAAAGTGAGAGTGAAATACATCGTTCCTATTTAAATTGAAAAATAAATTGACAAAAAAAAATTTTAAAGTTTTAATAAATATTCAATCTTGAATTTAATATTATATTATTTTTTAAATCAATTTGAGATTTCGAATCTTTAAAATTTTTATTTTTTTACCTGATTTTATACCAAGTTTTGGAAGAAATATACTTGGAATTTTGGGGATCAACATTCTTCCTTCTTCAATATTATTCCCAAAAATATCGGGGATGATCTCATTTTTTTGATTCTTCATTTCCTCAATCTTTTGTTTGATCATTTGCTTTTCATATCTTATCTCTTCTATTTTCTTTTCTATTTCTTGATCTTCTTGATCATCTGTGTCATCATTCTCTTCATCAACATCTTCCATTTGAGTTTCAATTGTTTTTATCGTCTCTATTTTTTCAATGTAAGTTATCTTTTTCTTTTTATTTGAGGAGATATTGAAATATGTTGTTGAGGATGTTGCGGGAATATTTTTATTGTGATAATAAAAATTATTTATATTTTGTTTGATGGGATGAGGATTGTTTGAAAAATTATTCTCATTTGGAAGTTGGTTTATTATTCTCTTTCCTTCACTATTTATTTCAGGTTTTATAGTCAATATTTGATTGTTATTCTGTTTTTCTTTCATTAAATTCAATTTATTTCGAATTTTGTTGATCTGTTCCTTTATTTCATGATTTGTTGAGTATGAAGGATTAATAATAAATGTTTGTGATTCCATTCCATTGGTATCAATGAATAGATTGATCTCCTCCATTTTAAAATCCAACTCTCTTTGAACTTCCTCTTCAAAATTTATTTCCTCTCCAATTTTTATTTTGGGTTTATTCTCCAAAGATAGATCAATATCCAAATTATTTTTTGTTTCCACTCCTTCAAATATTTTGCATTCTGTTTTATTGATCATACAATTCAAACATGGAAATAAACCATCACAATTCAACATATCTATTGAACATTGATAACAAGAATTTATCTCTTCATTCTCTTGCTCAAAGTTTAAGAATAAATCCTCATTCTCTTCTTCCCTTTTAATCATTTCCAATTTTATTTTAATTTTTTAAAATTTTCATTCATATAATCTCCCTTCTCAAATCGAAACAAACTAGTGAACCATTTGAGAGAAAAGTTTCTTGATTAACATTAAGAATGAATTGAAAAGAAATTTTGAATGAAAATTTGTTAAAATTGAAAACTCTTTATAAGAGAAATTTGAAAAAAAGAACTTTATTTGGACAATAAATGAGCTAATAATAAATAAATAAATAATACAAATCTTGTTGGTATTAGATTTACAAAGGTAAAAATATTGCACTCAAATTGTTATCAATTTCTTGAGGTGTCAAGATCGCTTTGCTTTTAACAAAGGTGAATCTATTTAAAAAAGATAAGTTAAAGTTAGAATTGATGTTTATTAATATAATTTTAAATTATTTTACGCTTTGTGAGGCTTTCCGTTATAATTATACATTGCGCTGACTTGGTCTAAAGCAACAACATTTCCATTCGAAGTTTTTCTAAAAGAAAGAATTCTAATATAATTAACATCTAGTTTACAAACGCTCAAAAGACCCTATTTTAAAAAAATAAAAAGATAAAAATAAAAACTATAAATAAAGAAAAGTATGTTTACTCTAGAATATTTTTCCATTTCTTCTTTAGAATAATTTGGCGTGATTGATGATAGTTTGAAATTTTTAAATTTTGATGGATTATAACCCATTGACAAAGCCAAATTTTCTAGATTATTTAGTTTGTTTTAGAAAGAAATGAAAGGAAAAAATATGGATTACCAGAAACATCTTCCAAGATCGTATTAAGAGGATTATAATAACTGTCAGGCATATTTTTTTCGAAAGATATAGTACAGTACATCGCTCCTGTCAAAAAAAAAATTTGGATTTGATTTTTAACTTTTTTAATAAACTTGATTTACCAGATTTTATTCCTAGTTTTGGAAGAAATACTCTTGGAACATTTGGTATTAATAGGCAATCATCTTCTTTTTCGCCGAAATTTTGTAAAATGGATTCATTCTTCTCATTCTTCATAGCTTCTATCTTGTGTTGCAACACTTTTCTTTTGTATTTGATCTCTTCTATTTTCTTGATAGTATCTTTCTCACTTTTTTCTGTTGAATATTCATCATCTTGATTTTCTTCGCATTCTTCGTATTTTTCTTTGATATGTGTTTCAATCGTCTTTATTGTTTGTATCTTTTCAATATATGTGATTATCTTGGTTGTTGAGGAATTTTTTTTGGTGGTGGAAGGTTTAATTTTATTTTTCCTCTTCGTTGAGGGATTATTTTTCTTATTATAGTTTTCGATAATACCAATATTAAAAATATTTTTATTTTTATTTGGAATATCTTTGAAGAAGGTTTGATTTGGAGTCTTCCCTTCACTATTAATTTTCTCAATTTCTTTCTTTCCTTTTAAATTATTCAATTTGTGGATTACATTGTCCAACTGTTGTTGCCTTTCCACATTGCTCGAAAATACGTGACTCATTCGAACATCTGACGAATTATTTTTTGATAGGGAAGTTTTTGATACATCTATAGAAAAATTTTTATTGGTTGGTAAAGTAGATTCCTTTTTATCTTGATTTGATAGATCAAACATCTTTAAGGATTTATATTTATTTTTTCCCCCATCAATTTCCTCTTCAATTATTTCCTCATCAATATTTATTTCTGGTTTGTTTGACATAAATAGATTGGATTCTTCCACATCCACCATATTATCTCTTCCCTCTTCTAATTTGACAAATTTGGATTTATTCAATTTACTTTTATTGCTCTGCATGATTTCCGATTCTTCAAGATAGGTACATGTCAAATTATAAATTCCACAATTAAAGCATATAATATTGTTATCACACATCAGATCCATTTCCAAACAATTTTTGCAAGATGAAGAAAAATTTTTGTTTAATTCATATTCTAAAAAATTTTCAGTTTTTGCTCTTTTCTTAATATTTTTATTTTCTTGTTCGTTGTAATAATTAGGTTCATTTTCGTCTTGGATTAATTCCATTTTTTTTTTTTATGTTATTTTTTTTTTTATTTATGTAAATTAAATATTTTTAATATCTAAATTAATTAAAAAATTTAAAGTTTTATTATCCTTTTGGGATTTGAAAAATGTTGAAATCTAAAAAGCATTGTTACTTTCTTGTTTAATAAATTCACTATGGAATCCATAAACATAAAGAAAAATAAAAAAAATCATCCTATCCAACTCTTATGAATGGTGAAAACAGATTCAATAAATAAAACGAAGTTTATTTTTAATGGTTTTTTTAAATTTAATTACCCTCTAAATAAAATTTTTTTTTTATCGTAAAAATTAATTATTGAATTTTAATGTTGACTGTCAAAATAAGCAAAAAATATGTATTTAACCTTGTCATAGTTTTAGGAATGAAATTGTAAGAAAAAATTAATTAATTTTATTTTAAAATTTGTTAAAAGTTAGAATGAAGAGAGTTAACAAAGAAAAATAATTTTGAAAAAATCATCAAAAAGAAAAAATAGATCAAAAAGAAAAGTGAGTGGTGTATCCGAAAAAAAAATCAAAAAGATTCAAATCTAGGGGTTAGGTCATCAATTTCGTTTGGAGACAACAGAGATTTCCCTTTAACAA
Source organism: Cochliopodium minus (assembly GCA_024220525.1). Lineage (NCBI taxonomy): Eukaryota > Discosea > Himatismenida > Cochliopodiidae > Cochliopodium > Cochliopodium minus. Next base: position 73,158 of record JAMYWO010000104.1, on the reverse strand, counting down.
AGCAGAAAGACTTGTGTGGTCTTCTGTCAACACAATAATATACACAATAAGTGTCTAAAGCAATTATTTTTCCTTCTTTTGTCTTTCTGAATGTGAAACTTCTAACATAATTTACAGTATCTTTGCACACATCCAAAAGTCTCTTTAAACAAAAAAAATTTCAAATGAATTACAAGAATATTTTAAAAATTAAAAAAAACTTTTAATATTTTTGAGAAATTCTTATTTAAAAGATTTTAATTTTTCAAATAATGATTTCTCTTTCCATTGTATTACTTTTCCAATAGATTGATAAATTTTTTTTTTTTACCTTTGCCATTTGATCTAATTCCGTTTCAGAGTAAGACGGAGTTAAAAATCCAAGCTTTTTGTTTCTCACTTGTTCTGGATTGAACCCAAAAGACAAGGATAAGCTTACTGAAATATCTTCTATTTCAAAATTTTTTGGATTGTAATATCTGTCTGGCATATTTGGTTCGAACTTTACACTTGCATACATGGTTTCTTTATTTTAAAATAAACAGTTTATAATGGTGAATGATAGTTTGGTATCAATAATTTTTGAAGAAAAGTTTAAAAGTTATCAAAGGAAAATTAATTTTTTAAAATTAAAAATTATTAAATTAGAATAGTTTTCAAGGATCTTTGAAGATATATCCATGAAAGGATTTAAAAAAGAATATTCATGATATTACCATTATTCAAACCTAGAAAAGATTTAAAACACTTTGGAACAGCATTAAAAACTTGTATGTTTTCTTCATCTATTTTCTTGAGTGGATTATCGTAAAATAATTGCTTCTTTCGTTTTAAATTATTGATTTTATTCGAGAGATCCAATTTTCTCTTTTTTAGATTATCTTCTTCATTTACATTATTGATTTCAAACTTCTGATTGACAATTATGTTTTCGGTAATCAGTGTTCTTGTTTAAATTTTTTTTTTTACAAGATTTAGGGAGGACAATTTAACTACTTGACGAAAAATAATTTACGTTGTTATCATATAAGCTTTGATATCTTCCAAATATGTTATATTTTTTGATTTTAATGTATTTGTTGTTGTTTTTTGTTTTGTAAAAAGTTTCTTTTCAACTTCATTCATTTTTTTTTTAAAAACTTGGGAAATCTATCTCCTCAAAATCTCCTCTTCACAAATTTTTATAAATTTAAAAATTAAAAAATTAAATTTAAAAATTAAAAAAAAAACTCAATAATCGAACAATCTAAAACTGAATTATAGTTATTTTGATTTGATTTAATCTTGGTAGCTAATATAAACAAAAATTTAACATTAAAAGATTTTTCTTTCATAGGGATAGGAATCTAGAAGAGAGATCATAAATTTCATCTTGTCCAAGAAAAGTTCTCCCTTTGACAAAATTATAAGAAGAATAAGGTTTCCCATTTTCACAATAAACAGCAGAACAAATGTCCAAAGCAACAATCATTCCATTCATTGTTTTTCTGAAAGTAAGACATCTTATGTAATTAACATCTTCTTTACAAACGCTGAGTAAACCCTATTTAAAAAAAAAGAAAAAACATTTTAAAATTAGAAAGTCAAAAGTAGCTTGTACCATTGCATAATGTTCAAGTTGCTCTTGAGAATAACAAGGTGTAAATAGATTCAATTTTTTGTCTTTTAGTTGAGGTGGGGTAAGTCCAACCATCAAAGCAAGAGATTCTTTTTGAAATAAAATAACAAACTTTTTAATTAAAACTTTTTCCTTTTACCTGAGATATCTTTTAAAACCATGTTATTGGGATTATAATAAAAATCAGGCATGTTCTTTTCAAAAATCGTGTGTGTATACATTGTACCTTAAAAAAAAAGAGAAGAGATAATGAAACAAAACATGTAAAGAAGATTCTTTTACCAGATTTAATTCCAATAAAAGGTAGAAATACTTTAGGAATAGAATTATAGATTTGATTTTGTTCCTTATTACTAAAAAATTTGGAAAATGGTTTGGGAGTCATTGATTTCTTTATTTTTTTCATTATTTTATGGTTCTTTTTGAGATCTTCTTTGTTTTTCCTCAAGTTTTTTATTTTTTCAAGCAGCATCTCCTCTTCATCTTTATTAATGTTGATTGCCTCTTCTGCGAATGTATTTTCTATTTCTTTATCCTCTCTAGTTAAAGCTATAATCTCTGATTGTTTCCTATTCAATTAATAAATCAAAATCGAAACGAATTTTTAAAAAATGATTAATTTTGATTTACTTTTGTTTTGATATTTCTTTGCTTGTTTCATCTTCTTCCAACATTTCCAACAAATAATCCTTATTTTCAGAAAAAGGTTCATTTGTGGAATATTTTTTTCCATTATCTTCTCTAGTCCGAGAATGAGTATTTGAATCCAAATTCATAGTTTGATAAAGTTTATTGTTTTTATTTTCTAAATTTAACTTTGATGCATAATTATTATCCTTTTTATTTCTCCAATTTTTCAATTTAGAATAAACATCATTTATTTGTTGGAATACTTCAATATCGTTGGAAAATTGATCAATTTTATGATTTCCAAAAAATATTTGTGGTGTTTCAGGTAGATTCTTATCCTTTATCTTTATCCCTTCTTCAAAATCATCTAATTCAAAACATTCTTTGTTATTTATCGTGCAATATAGGCATGGTCTTTTTAAATTGCATTCTAAATTCCTCATTATACATTCATAACAAAATTGATTCTTCACTTTTTTAATTGGATCTGAATTTTTTTCTGTTTGAGCTCTTTTCATTTTTTTTTTTTTTAAAAGTTTTAACTTTTATCTCAAAAATTATATCAACAATTTAATATATTCTTCAATCTTGTTAATCAATCATGACAATTAAAATGATCAAGGTTTATTTCAAACATCTTTTTCTATTTAAATAAATTTATATATAATTTTTTAAAGCGGGTAATTTTTAATAAAAAAATAATAAATTTTAATCTCCTTTGTGTTTGGCAAAAAAAAACAAGAATCCATTTTCAATGTTGTTACAAATTTTATTCAAAAAAATCAATTTTTTATTTTACAAATTGTTAAATTCTCCTTTAATATTTTACATAATGTTTTAAAGAATGAGCAAACACAACTATTTTTGAAAAGAATTTTCTGAGGAGAAATTCTTCTCAATATAATCAAATGATTCATCCTCTGTATCTTTATTTGTTCTATATTTTAATTAAATAATAAATTAAATTTAGAAATTAAAATTTTCTGAAATATGTATTACATTTGTTCAATTAAATCATTGCTTGTTTCATCATCAAAAATTGCATCCAAAAAGTAATTGTTTTCAAAAAAGATAATATCTTGATCCGAAGCCAAAGATGATTTTGATTCTTTTTTTATCAAGCTAACATTTTTTTTCTTCAATTGATTATTTCTCCAAATTCTTAATTTTGAAACAACTTCCTGAATTTGCAGAGATATTTCATGTTCTGTAGAAAAAATGTTTGTTTTTTGATTTCCCAAATAGGAAATGGATGAATTATTATCTTTATCAACAAGAGGGAAAGTTTTTTTTTCACTATTAATCATAGAGGAATGTAACTTGGATTTTTTGGTAGGGACAAAAATATCATGCTCTTGAGGGTATCTTTTATTCATTTCTAACTTTTATATTTTATATTTTTTTTTATTTATTTATTTTTTTGAATTTAAAAGTATGCAAATTCGAACATTTGAGAAAATTTTAAAATAAACCTAAAATTTTTTTTTTACATAAATTATTTTAAAATAATACTATTTTTTCTTATTTCATAAGTCTATTGGAAGAAGGAAGATTAGGATTCTGTTTAGAAGTATCCATCTCAGAAAGTTCGTTAGGAACAGGGTTGTTGGTCTCTTGTAACATCTTTTTCAAATCGTAAAAGATGGCATGATCATCCTTGGTCAAAAAGGTAGTAGCATCACCCTTCTCACCAGCACGACCAGTACGACCAATTTTGTGAGTGTATTCTTGAATATCAGTTGGACAATCATAATTTACAACGTGTTTAACATCAGGGATATCAATACCACGACCAGCAACATTAGTAGCAACAAGAACGTCAAACTGACCATTTTTAATACCCTCTATGGCCTCCTCTCTTTGTTCTTGCTTCTTTCCACTGTGCAAAGCAGTGACTTTGAAATTGAGAGCAGTAAGCCATTTGGTCAACGTTTTCGCAGTGGTTTTTCTACCAACAAAAACGATGATGGGAGGAGAAGAACTTTGGAGGATGGTTTTGAGCCTTTCTCTTTTGTCGTGTTCTCCTTTTACGAAAAAGACGTGTTGTCGGATTCTTTCCACAGCTCTTCCTATGATACCTATTGTGATATGAGCAGGGTGTCTAAGATATTTACGGGCAAGTCTCTCAACAGGAACGGGCATGGTTGCGGAAAACATGACGGTGGTACGGTACTGTTTCAAATTGTTTTTGGTTTCTTGTTCTTGTTGCAAAGCCTCCTCCTCGTTCTCACTCTTCAAAGAAGTGGAAGGCATCATGTCCAAAATGGCAGTGATCTGTTCCTCAAAGTGCATGTCAATCATACGATCTGCTTCGTCCATAACAATGTAGCTGCACTGATTCAAAACGAGGTACCTTCTTTCCAAAAAGTCGATCAAACGACCAGGTGTCGCAATAACCAACTCTATTCCGCTACGAAGAGCAAAGTCCTGTTCACTCATGTTAACACCACCAACAAGAGATTGACAACGAATTCCCATGTAAGAAGAAAACTTGTTGGTTTCTTGCTCAATTTGCTGTGCGAGTTCTCTCGTAGGAGCCAAAATAATGGCATAAGGACCATCGGTGTTGTCTTTGGGGATCTTTGGAAGCTTGGAAATGTAAACAAGAAGCGGAATGACAAAAGAAGCAGTTTTACCACTACCAGTCTCCGCAATCGCCAAAATATCTCTGTTTTCAAGACCCACGGGGATTGCCTGCATCTGTATCGCTGTTGGTTTTTTGTATCCTGCTGATTTGATTGCTTTCATGATGGTTTCGGGGATGGAGGATTCTTCCCAGTTTCTGATGGGATTGGGGATGGATCCTCCACGCGTGGTGATGCTGTAATCTTCCCTCAAGATTCTCCAATCTCTGGGTGTCATCTCGTGAACTTTCTTTTCGGACCAATGCTTCTCATCATCCAACATGGCAAGCTTGCCCTTGGCAGATCTCTTCTTATCTTTTTTGCCACCCAACATTTTATACTGATCCTTCTCATCTATCCCTGCAATGAATCCTCTCCCAAACAATGGTCTCGACACCACTTTCTTATCATACAATGGATTTCCATCTCTTGAAGTATCTTCACCAACATCCCAATCAAAAACAAATTTCATCTTCTCACTCATCTTCACTATTCTCTTTTTCTTTTGCTTTATGCCAAGATAGGAATTTCTGATTTTCTCCAATTCCTTATCATCCATATCATCCTCGTTCATCGATGGTGCGGGTGCTCTCAAAGTAGATAATTTATTTTCTTCGTCTCTTTTTTTTCTTCTATCTATATTTTCTGTATTCACCTTCTCCTTCTTCAATTCCTTGAATAAATCCTCCCTCTTCTGCTTCTCCTTTTCCTTCTTCTCCTTCTCCAACTTTACCTGTAGTTCCCTCTTCTCTATAGCTAATCGTTGTCTCTCCTCCTTCGATAAGAATACTGGATTCTTCTGTTCTTCTTCCTGCTTCCTTGTTTTTTCTTCCAATACTTCCAATGAGATGGGAATTCTTGGTGTCTTATCGAAATCATCTTCGTTGTATAATTTCTTTGTCCTCTCCATTTTTTCCATCTGATATTTCTTCACCTTTTCTGCTTCTCTCTTTAAATTTTCTTCTATTTTCTCTGGTGATATAGATCTTGATCTCCTTCTCTCATATCTCCTTGGACTTGGTGATCTCGATTTTCTTCTTTCGTATCTCCTTGGGCTTGGTGATCTTGGTGATTTTGATCTTCTTTTATGTGGGCTTCTCGATCTTCTCCTTGTTTTTGGACTATATGATCTTGATCTTGATCTTCCCCTAGTTTTCGGGCTTTTGGATCTTGATCTCTTTCTCCTTGATTCACCTTCATTCCTCATTTTTTTTTTTGTAAATTTTTTTTTCAGTTAAAAATGAAAAATATAAAAAAATATTTGAAAAAAAGAAAAGTAAGCAATTTTTAAATTTTTTTATTTCAAATTCAACATCAAAAAATATTCTGATATTCTCCAAATGAATGGCAAATATAAATTAACAATATGTTCAGTGCAATTTCAAGAAAAATTATAATCGGAAGAAAAAATAAGATAAAGAAATCAATTCAAGGTTTGTTTTTGGAAAGTAATTAAAAAAGAAAAAGAATATCGAGATTTAAAATCTTTGGTCTAAATAACTGGCCAATGTGGAATAGATGATACTCAGAAGTGAATGACTAATTTAACAATTTATTTTGAATAACCCAAACACAAAATTTCTCCTGACAGGTGCTCATAGAGTTTGACAATGACAATTTAAATAAAATAAACTCACTTTCTAGTTCAAGTAAAAAAAATTTTCTCAATAATTTAATTTATTTAAATAATTTTAAAGTAAAGATTTGACAACAGAAGTTTTATTTTCTCCAACAGATATAACACTTGTTTTCTTTCCAGGCTTTACCTCTATTTGTTCAACTTTCACAGTGGAAGTCAACTCATTTTTACTTTGCAAAGCAGTACCTCCCAAAAAGACTGAAGCATTATTAATAGTGGTATCTGAAATATTAGTCATAGCCTTTTTTTTTTTTTTTTTGAAAATAATTTTTTAGTTAAGGTTGGAAAGAAAAAAAGTTAAATAAAACAAGATTAGATAAAGTTAATAAAATATTATTAAGAAAAAAGAAAAATAGAAAGAAAAAAAAATTACTGTTTCAGTGAAATATGCACTGTGTGGAGTCAAGATTACATTGTTAAAATGAATCAATCTGATCAACACATCGTCTTGAATGACTTTGTCGCTCAAATTCTCAAAGAAAAAATCAGATTCTTGTTCATAAACATCCATTCCCAAACCTCCTATCTTGTTCTTCTTGAGAGCGTTGATGACTGCTTCGGTGTCAATCAATGCTCCTCTTGATGTGTTAATTATGATCACTCCATCCTTCATTTTATTGAGGGATTCTTCGTTGACCATGTGATGGGTGGTTGGGAACAATGGGACATGAAGGGAAATGATGTCACTTCTTTTATATACCTCGTCTTTAAAAATCAAAAAAAATAAAAGTTAATAAATTAATTTATAATTAAAAAATATTAAGAAATAATTTGAAAAAATTTCTTAAAATGTAAAAAATTAAAAAATATTTATCAAAAACTAAAAAAATGGACATTGAGAATATATTTCTTTTTACCTAAAGTTGTATATTCAACAACATTTTGTTCTTTTAAATCTTTGTTTTCAAAGACATCATAAGCCAACATTTTGGCTCCAAAAGAACTCATTATTCTCGCAAAAATAGCACCAATCGCACCTGTTCCAATCACTCCTATCGTCTTTCCGTGGATGTCAAATCCCATAAGACCTTCCAAACTAAAGTTTTGTTCTCTCACTCTGTTGTATATTTTGTGGTACTTTCTGTTGAGTGTCAACAATAAACCAACTGCATGTTCTAAAATAAAAAAAAATAAAAATAATGTATTAAAAAAGATAAATTAAAAATAGAAAAAGAATCAAAAAGTTTTTAAAAAAAGTTTGGGTATCCATTTTTGTGAGAGTATTTTTTAGAATGAATTAATTTTAAATTTTATAATTTTAATTCAAAGAAATTTCATATAAAAGTGAGAAAAAAATTTGAATTATCTCTTATTTTTTCTTTTTATATTTTTTTACCTGCAACTGCATATGGAGAATATTGTGGTACTCTCAATACTGCGATGTTTCTTTCCTTACATCCAACCAAATCCACGTTATTGAATCCTGCACATCTCAACAATACCAATTTCACTCCATTCTTGGATAATTCTTCTACAACATCATGATTGCAAGTATCATTCACGAATATCTTGTCAAAAATAAATTTATTTTCAATTTAAATGTACGTTAAAATGAAAAAAAAAATTTGTTTTACAATAATCCCATCGTATCCTTTAGTCAGATTTACTGTTTTGTTATTCAAATGAAATGGAAAATAATCAATCTTTATTTTTGTTGCATTTGTTGAATTTGCTAATGATTTCTCAAGATATTCTTGATCAAATGATTTTGTTGAGAATGATGCTATTTTTAATTTGATTTGATCCATTTTTCTTTGTCTTTTTTAAAAGTGACTTTTTTTTTATTTTTATAATTATAATTTAATAAAAATCAAAGCCGTTTCTCTTGTGAAATCTTAACAAAATTTAAAAAAAATAAAGTTTATTTTTCATATATATTTTGATGGAAGAAGTCTAATTTGATTGTTTTCCATTAAAAATTGAAAATAATATGAGAAATAAGGTTTTTTTTGGTTTATTTGTTTATTAAACAAATTTTCTCAATTACTTGAACATAATTTTTTCACAGTTGGAACGATTTGAACTGGATCGCTCTCGAAAGAATCTCCAGTAACAGGTTCTTCTTCTTCTTTTCTACCTTGAACTTCTTTCTTTCCATGACGACAACCCATACAGATTTGAGATTGATCTTAAAAAAGAAAGGAGGAATTAGTAAAATTGAATAAAGAACAAGAAATTAATTTTTTTTTTACTGCTGCAGTTGATATAAGGACAAGAATCGAAACAAACAGATTGACAACAACAAGTTTCTTCATAAGAGTTCTCTTTGAAGAATTCGACACACATGTTGATATACTATTCAAATAAATAAAAAAGAAAATTAAAAAAAAAGGTTCTTAAAGGAAAATTTATGTTTTGATTCTTACAACAGCACTGGTTTGATTGTAACCATAACAATCTTCAGGAATGTAGACATGAGTTTTCTTTTCAGTGTGGGAAGGAGCTGAGTGGGTTATAGCCTTGAAACCGAAACGATCATTTCTGTAAGTTCCTCCACGTTGGTTTGGAGTGGAAGCAGAATAACTAAAAGTAAAGTTTGTGACAACAGTTTCAATAGCAGCTCCATAGAACCCTCCTTGCAAATTCAAAAAAGATAAGTCGGACAAAACAAGGGTGTAGTGACTTTGAGAAACACAAGTGAGGTGATCAACAGGTGTTTGATCATTGTTTTCATTTCTGAGGAGAGAAGAAAAAGCACCGATAGTGGTTGTTGTGTTTCCGTTGTTTGAACATTCAATGTTTGCATAAACACCTGACGAAATAAAGCTGGTTCCAGGATAGGTCTCAACCGCAATCCCTCCACAGTTTTGAACACCAGTGATATTTCCTTTCAATAAAAAGTTGACTATGGTTGCTTGTTTGAGAGTTCTAAACAATGCAACAGGTCCTTGAGAATCAATGTTAAGGCTGATGTAATGTCCGTTACCATTGATGGTTCCTCTGAATGCTTGACCAGGCAAAGAGAGGAGAGGTTGCAAGAGAGTACATTCAATACTGTTTGTCAATTGATACTTTCCTGTTTCTTGAATCAACAAAAGATCACTGCATTGATTGATGTCTGTGAATATATTTGTAGAGCCCAAACCAGTCCCTGTTCCAGAGATTTCAGTGAAAGAATCTCTTTTCTCTTCATCGATGCTTCTTGCTCCATTTGAAGAAGTGATTGGATAAACATCAACAGTTCCATCTGCCAAAACTTCTGCAACATAGTTTACTCCATAGAAAGTCAAGGTTCTTCCAGGAATAAAGTAAAAAGAAACAACATTGAAATGCAATATTCCTTTGTCTCCTCTGTTAAACTTCAAACTTTTTATTCCCTTGACAGTTGATAAAGAGGTGGTGAGTTTCAAGTTTACAGCATAAAATGCTTCGGAAGTTCCCAATGCAGTTCCATTTTTTTGCACCAACACTTGTTCTTTTACTTTGTATTCTTTTGTTGCTTCAATTCCAAGTACAACAGATCCGATCATCAATCCGATGAAAATTGCGATGAATAAAACTCCTCCGATTGCAACCCATTTCATGATCGTATTTTTTACTCTGATTCTTGCGAATGAACTTGCTGCATTTCTGATATCCTCATCATTCATTTGTCCTTCAACTCCCCATTTCTCCAAAACTATTTAAAAAAAAAAATATATTTTAGGATTAACATCTAAAAACAATCCTTTAACTATTTGAAAAATATTATTTACCAAGTTGTGTTCTTGATGGCTTCAATTCTTTTTGCATTCTTTTAAAAACCTTTTTATTAAAAATTTTTTTTTTTGGTTTTTTTTTTTTATTTTTTATTTTCCTCTTTTAAATTATTTATATTTTTTTAAATATTAATATTTGAAGAAATTAATTAATTCCTATTTTTTTTTGATTTATCATAAAAAAATTTAAAAAAAATAAATCAGTTCAATTTTTACTCAAAGTATTGTATTTGCTATTCAATTTAATCTTTAATTGTTGATTTTTTTTTTTTTCCTTTAACAAATCATTTTGAAGATCTTTAGAAAAAAAAAAATATATTTAATCTTATAAAGTTTATAAAATTATGAGATGTTTTTAATGATCCTCTGAATAAATATATAATGGAAAAAGTTTAAATCTATCATCACCTTTTAATTTGTCAATGACAATATGAAAGATTTTTTTTCAGAGGCAGAATAAAATTAAATAATTTTAATAAATTAATTTGTATTTTTTTTTAAACATCAAAATCATAATCATCATCATCCCCAGGAGTTTTATTATTATCCTCATCACTCAGATCATCGCCATCATCCTCAGATTCATCACGATTGATGTTCTTGATAGCCATGAAATCGTTTGAAAAGTTATAGTTATCATCGTTATCTTGTAAAGAAGCAAGCTGAGCAAGCATCAAACGTTTCTTCTTCTTTTTATCTGCCTTCTGCTTTTTTTTGCTGCTTTTGTTGAGTTGAGGGTTGTATTGATCTTCTTCGTCGTTGAGTTTGTTGGTGGGCTTGGTGGAGGTATCCTTTTTGTTGTTGGTGTTGGATAGAGTATTGGTTTTTTGTTCATGAACTTCTTGTTGTTCGAAGCTGTCTTCATCATCCATACCATCTTCATCATCTTTCATATCTTTTGTAAAATAAAAATAAAAGAAATTAAAAGAAAAACTTAAAAGTGATTAAAATAAATATAATTGGAAATTTCCAAACAAATATTTCAAATTTAAAAACTGGAAAAAATTTACTTTGATTGTTATTGTTGTTTACGGAATCGATTTTTTCGATGAAATGAGAATCATCAACCATTGTGGAAGACAAATTGATGAAACGAGGGTCATTATTATCAGAGAGCTTCTCAACGATCTCCATTCTTTCTTGGTTGATAACACTAGCAAAGTCAAACTCTTTGGCCCACTCGGTGACCACAGTCGCGGAGATGTGTTCGGTTTTCTCTTCGGGAGGCATTGTGTAGTATCTAATTTTACCTGAGTTCCAGTCTTTCAGGACGGACACTGCAGATGCTTTATAGTTAGGAATTCCTCCCTTTGTAAGTTTACCTGAAAAAAAGAAGAAAAAAAAGTGGATTTAATGAAGTTTATTAAAAATAAATGAAGAAAATTAAAAAGTTTTAACAAAAAAAAAAAATTAAATACAAAGAAAAAATAAAGTTTACCTCTTTTCTTGGCAATGTAAGAAAGAAATTCTTGGGTGGTATCGTAGTTAGGTATTTTGTAAAGCTCCAACAACTGAACCTTGTGACATCTCTTCAAGATTGCGTCGACAGGGAAAATAGGGTCATCCAACTGCTCAATCTTGACGGAGTTTCTCAAAACGACGTCACTGTTAGAATCGCTTCCTGTTGCAAAGACAATACCTGGACAATCCAAGAGCTTGATTTGTTTATCTAGGGAGATTTCTTGAATATCTGTGGTTACTCCCGGAGTGGATCCGACAGTTGCCACTTTCTTTCTTTTGAGAGAGTTGATGAGGGAAGACTTTCCTACATTGGGATAACCGATAATACCAACCGAGATTGCTGTTTTGATACCTAAAAAAAAAAGAAAAAATTAGTTTTTGACAAATTTTTAATGAATAAAAGAGGAAAAAATAGTTTCAAATGATAATTAAAAATTTTAAAATATTTTCGGTTAAAAAAAAAATAGATTTCAAAAAGATATTTAAGAATTGAAAAAAAAAAAAAGAAAGATAGAAAAGATAAAAAAGAAGTTTTTTTTAACCTTTGTTACGACAATAATTTTTCAACAATTGTAAAAGAACTTCAGAACCCAAACATTCAGACCCCTTTAACATAAAGTCTGATCCAGTTACGTCGGAGAGTTCTCTTTTTCCTTGCTTCAAATGATCTTTTTGGGTTTGGGTACTGCACTTGAAAGCTACTGTAGGGAATTCGTTACGGAAGTATTTGAGCCACTGTTCCGCAACTTTTTTTGGAACAAGATCGATTTTGTTCAGCACCAAAACAATTTTTTTGTTTGGATCCTTTTTAAGGATCATTTTTTCGATGGAAGGACATCTGCATCCTAAATAATAAAGATGATAAAAATTAATTTTAATTAAATTCAATCATTTTGAGAATATTTTTGTTTTATTCCCAAAGATTATCGATAAATAGAAGAATGTATTTATTTATGAGATATTATTGGTGGAATTATAAATATAAAGAAAATTGAAATAAGTGGATATGATAAAATCTAAATCTAATGATTTTTAATGTATTTACCCAATGGATCTCTTGCATCTAAGACTTCCAAAATAACATCCGCAGTTGTTATGACTTTTTTGAATTCTCTAAAGAAGGTACGACGAGAGGTATCAGGAATTTGATCCAATGTCTTCTTTGCATGAACCTCAAGCAACAATTGATTATCGAAATCTTCTTGTTTTCTCTCTGCTTTAGCTCTCAATCTTTCCATCTCTTCTTGAACCTTTGGAATCTCTGTAGAAATTCTTTTTTTATCTTCTTTTTCTCTATCTATGTTTTCTTTTAATTTATCCAACAATTTCCCTTTAAATGGATATATATTTGGAATTCCTGGATCTTTTGGCAATCCTATGTAATTTAAATAATGAATTTAAAATCTTTTTCAATTGGGATTATAAAATCAATCGGATCTTTTTCTTCAAATTTTTTAATTTTTAAATTACTTCTTTTATAAGGATTCTTCTTTGCCATTTTGTTTATCTTTTTGTGATGTTCTTTCACTTTTCTCTTGATTTTATATTTCTTCTTTAAAGGCACCACTTTCGCTAATAGAATATTTGGATTTTAAGTGGATTGAAATGAATAATTTTTGAAAAATGGATGAAATATTCTTACATTTTGGCATTCTTCAATTTTTTTTTTTAATTTTTATTTATTTCTCACAATTTTATTGAAATAAAAAAAATAAATAAAATTGAGAAAAAAATTTGAAACAAAAAAGTTCGAATTCATTCTATTCATCATCAAAATCATAAATGCTGACTGATAAAATAATCATGGTAAATGATTCTCACCAATTAAATTTGAAATTTAATCTTTGATTAGATAAAACCTATAAATTTCCAAACAAATTCGGAAACTATCAAAGGTAAACATAAAGATATTGAACTCTATAAATAAAAATTAATCATGAATTTGAAAGATAATGTATTTCAACGAGTGAATGAGGGAGATATACAATCGAAAGCATTAAATGAATTCAACAATTTTACAGAAAAGTTAAAATCTTTGGATGTCGATGTAATGTTGTTTGATACTGAAAGAAATGATACTCCTGATTCTGTTTTTCCAAGTAAGAAATAATTCTAAATAAAATATGATTTGAATTGAATTCAAATCTAAAACAGATAATTGGATATCATCTCATGTGGATGGAGAAGAAGCAAAGATATTTTTATATCCTATGAAATGTGATAACAGAAGAAAAGAAAGAAGAGAAGATGTTGTCAACAAAATAAAGATGTTGTCAACAAAATATTCTTTTCACGATCTATCCTCTTATGAAAATGAGGGCAAATACTTGGAGGGTACGGGATCATTGATTCTAGATAAAAGATTTAAGAAAGCCTATTTATCCTTGTAAATTTCAATTTGAATTTCATTTTTATTATTTTTAAAAATAAATTAAAAAGGAGTGAAAGATCAAACTTGGAAGTAGCAGAAGAATGGTGCAAAATCATGGGATATCAACTCGTATCATTCAAATCACGTAAAAATATTTAAAAAAAAAAAGATATAACTTTAATATTTAAAATAAATTTCTCTTTTTAAAGATCACCAAGAAAAAGAAATCTATCATACCAATGGTAACAAACTTTTATTGTAATAAAATGTTTAGTCATTTTTTTTTTTTCTAGTGATGCTTTCTGTTGGAGAAAATATGGTTGTTTGTTGTTTTGAATCTATTACTGACGAAAAGGAAAGAAACTTTGTTAGAAGTTCCTTGGAGCAAACACAGAGGAAGATTATTGATATTTCTGTTTCACAAATGTTGAGTTTTGCTGGGAATGTTTTGCAGGTTCAAAACAGAAAGAAGGAGAAAGTTCTCATTTTGTCCCAAAGTGCTTTCGATTCTTTCAATGAAAACCAGTTGAAAGATTTAAAACTTTGTAATCAGCATTTTTCTAATGTCGATATATCGACAATAGAAAAATATGGCGGAGGATCTTCGAGATGTTGTTGTTTGGAAGTTTTTATATGATTTGAATTTCTTAAAATTAAATTTTAACTTTGTAAATATAAAATTAAATAAATTATTAACTCAATTTAATTTTAAAATTCAATGGCAGACAGTATAAAATACTCAAAACTATGAATTTTTAAAAATGAAATGAAGATTTGCACAAATTAAATTTAAATAAAAAAAAATATTTAAATTTATTTTCTATCAGAACAGATTAGAATTTGGAAAATAGTAAATTTTACAAATTTAGGAAATTGGTGTTCATCTATTCATCAAACACCTATAAAATTCTAAAAAGTTCAAAAAAAAAAAGGTTTTAAATTTTTGTCAAACTAAATTTTACTCTTTACGAATTAATAAAAAATAAAAAAAATTAAATATCCTGGAGAATATTTAATAGATCTTTTGTAAATTAAAATAAAAATGAAGGAGGAAGAATCAAAAGATGATGGAAAAGAATTCAAATACAATTCAATTAATCCCAGATTGCTATCTAGATCATTTAAACAAAAGAAGACAAATTCTTTGCCCCATTTCATCCAAATGAATCTGATCTCAGTGACAATAAATAATGAACCTATATTAGATCTGTCACAGAAGAATATATGCGAGATATCTCCAATGGATTGTTTCAAAATTCTCAAGAATTATCCAAAAATAAATACTTTGAATTTATCGTTCAATAAATTCGAGAAATTGGTGAATGATTTGAGTATTATCAACACATTGAGCATATTGAATTTATCAACGAATCTCCTCAAGAAAATCCCCAAATGTGTATTTGAATTTGAACATCTGACAGAACTCAAAATATCTCACAATAAAATCCAATTTATAAATCCTGACATTTCAAGATTGCAAAAATTGGAAGTATTAGATGTATCATTCAATTTGGTAAAATAGAAACATGAAGAATTAATTCCATATTAAATTTATAACGGACACATATTTAAATACAAAAAAAAATTTTATTTTTAAAAACTCTATCATAAAATTTCTAAAGATCAATGATATTCCAAATGAAATCAATAAGATGAAAAGACTTAGAGAATTCAATCTGACAGGTATATTAATAAATAATGAAATTTCAGAAAATTAAGAAAGAATAATCCTCCGAGAATGGAATCAAAAGAAGATTCAAAGATATAACAAAATTATAAAAGGAGAGAAAAAAATATAATCAATATATCAAAAAAAAAAAAAATAGGATGATACTTGTGAATTAAAAATATAGGAAATATCATTGAGATATATTGGAAAGAAATTAAAAAAGAATACTTATTCATATAAAATTTTGATAACATCAAAAAGGTAATCCACTCATTAAAGAATTGGAGAACATGGCGGACAATTTACCAAAGATTTTCGAGTATTGTTTGATGATGCAAGATCAATCATCGGGAAACAGAAAACTGATGAAACAAAAAACAAAGGAGTACATCAAAGCACAAAACTTGGAAGGATTAAACCTCCCAAAAAACATGAAAAAGAAAAAAAAGGCAATTGCGGAGATAATTACTGCGTTGATCGCACCACCCACCACTGCCAAACTTTGGGAAAAATATACTCATGATCTTTTGAAAGAGCTTAGTAGAATTAATTCTTCTTTGAATGTCAAAAGATTGTCCACCAATTTTTTCAAAGTAATAATTTTTATTTTTACTTTATTTTTTTTTTAATTTTTTTAAAAATAAATTGATTTACAAATTTTGTGAAAAAAGGAAACAAATGTATCATTAGAAAATTTTTTATTGTTAAACGGACAAAATGTTTTGGAGGCATCCTTCGTCAAAAACGAAGTTCCACAGTCAGCAATCAACAACATCGTCTCCTGCTACCTCATCATCCTAGAACACAAAAAGCACACAGTCGCTCTAACCAACCAAGTGACAAACAAATTCTTCACGATTTTAACAGACAAAATGATGAAATCAACGGATCCATCGTTTAGATTTAATTGCATCACCATATTTTCTCATATTGCAAAGAAAGCTAAGGAGGTCCCTTCTTTCTTCTTTGAAGATGTCGAACTTTTGTCTTTTTTCATGAAGTTTTTTCGTGACAGTCAGGATGAGAGGCACAAGTCTTTGCTTTTGGAGTGCATTTTGCTCGTCAAGAGTTATTCCAAGGATAAAAACAAAATCAATCAATTTTTGAAAATTGAAAATTTCAATGAGTTAATATTGAGTTTAATTGTAAATTTTTTTTATCTTTTGTTTATTTTTTATTTTTATTTATTTATTTTTTAAAAGGAAAAACCTGTGGGAGTATCAATCCAAAATTCATTGAGAACCATCCAATCAGAAAAGCTAAAGGAGGTTCTCAATGTTGAAACATCAGTTCCATTTAAAAACGATCCCAACTCAGAAGAAATGCAATTATGGTGGAAAACTTTTTATGGTAAATCAAAACAAAAGAAATTATTTTCAAACACTTTTTTTTTAAAAATTATTCATCTTCTGATTTTTGAATTTTTTTATTTATTAAAATTTTTTTATTTTCATTTTATTTTTAACATTTTTTTATAAAACATACATCCTTTAAATTTTTTTATAAAACTTTTAAATTTTATTAACAATTTTTTTTTTAATGTATTTTTTCTTCAGGAGAAAAAATTTACTCGGAAAAAAATGAGAATCAAAGGTGGAGGGAGATGGGGTTCATTTCAGACAAAGATAACGTGATCTCAGAGCTAATAAGAAACAAAATGCATTTTAACGACATCCTCCACTTCTTCTCAGTTCATAGGGAGGTGTGGTATGAGTTGGTGAGAGTCTCTTCTAATAAGGAGAATCGTTTTCGTGTTCCTATTTTTGATGCTGCTGTTGTGTTGAGTGATGAATTAAATAAAAATTTGATAGATACCTCTAGTAAAGAATTTTTTTTTTTATTATTTTATTTTTAAAATTTTTATCACTTTTTTACTATTATTTTTTTGATTTAGATTCATTTTAATACAATTTAAATTTTTATTTTTTAATTTTTATTTTTTGAATTTATAAATTTTTTATTAAAAAGCAGTTTTTTTAAAATTTAATTCTTATCATTTATTTTTTTGATTTTATTATTTATTTTTATTTTTATTTTTATTATTTTATTATTAAATTTTATCACTTTTTTACTATAATTTTTTTGATTTTGATTTTATTTTTTATTCTTTAATTTTTACTGTTAAAAGTATCTCGGTATAGTGTGTATCTTTTTAAGACAGATTTCTTGAAAGGAAGAAGGACAATATATTGCCACTTACTCCGTCAAATCTTCCACATGTTAATCACCGCCCTTTCCGTAAATGAAGACCTCATCATCTATCCTCCTAAAGTCATTTCATGGACAGAAAAACTGTAATAAAAGTTTAAAAAAATAAATTTAAAAATTTAAAATTATAAATTAAAACGTTAAAAAGTTTTAATTTAAAAGAAAATTTTAAAAAAACAATTTCAAATTAAAAAAATTAAAAAGAAATATTTTAAATTAAAAAAATTAAAAATTAATTTTTTGACAAAAGGTACAAAATTCTTGTCTTTAACTTTAACAAGTTGCAAAACATAGAAAATTATACATTGTATTTTTTGAACAAAACGCCTGTCTCGGAAAAAAGAAATTTCTTTCAAAGTCGATAAGTTTTCAAGACAAAAGTCAGGTTAAAAATTTTATAATTTTTAATTTTAAAAACAGATTCTATTATTTTATTTATTTTAATTAACTATTTTTTTAAAATATATTTACCAAATTTTCATTTTTATTTTTATTTTTTTAGAAGAGGAACCATTTTGTCTTCAAGTTTTCTCCTTTAGTTTGTGATCACGAAGTCAAATTTCAGAATGTTTACAAAAGGAGATAGACAGTGAAATAGAATTCCCGTTTTCATTGCCAAATCCTCTCCATATTACAGACAGAAGGTGTAAAGAGAAGGTATATTCAGAGTATCCTGAAAACACTAAAATTGGTAAATTTTCATTTTATCATTAATTTTTTTATTTTAGTTTTTGTTTTTTATTAGAGTTGAAATTTTATTATTCAAAATAGTTTTTTATTTTTTTACAATAATTTTCGTTTTTAAAAAAGAAAATGTTGAATCACAGCTAAATAACAACCTTTATCATCTTGAGAGTATTGATCCACACATATGCTCTGCGATTCTGAAAAGGTGGCTTCAATCACTATCACCTCCATTGTGCGGAGACAACCACAAATACGAAAAAATAATCAATTACGTCAAAAATGAGCAGTTTTCAGATTTAAACAAACTAATTTTTAATATGCCTCGTAAAAACAAAGTAGTTTTGAGAACTTTAATTTGTACTTTGAAAGAATTTTTGCATGACAATGTGATTCAAAGTACAAAGATGGATGCCAAAAACATTGCAGTCATTTTCGCACCTACTATTCTCAATAATTCTCTTTCTAATCCCAATCAAAGTTTGGCAAATTCAAACTTTGAAAGGGATTTCATTCTTTATTTGTTGTTAATATTCAATCTTGAAGTGATTGATCTTTAATTTATTATTTTAATTAAATTTGTATTCATTTCTTTTTAAATCTGTTCCTTTTGAAGAGATATTTTTTTTTTCTTTATTTAAAGTGAAAAATATAACAATGTGATCCATTTGGGTGTTTTATTTCGATTTGAACGAAGAATTTTCATCAAAGAACATACTTTACAAATTTGAGTTTAATTTTATTATATATTTTTTTTTTTGAGAAATTAATTTTTTATATTTTTTTTTTTTGTACAATTTTAATAATATATAATTGAGTTTGTTGGGTTTCATTCTAGAGATCTAATTCAAAAAGTTTTCTATGTAACAAGACTTTTTGTAAAGATCCTCATCAGAAAGAAAGCAGACAGAGGAGAGGAAGTTTTGGATGGAAGGAACAGGAACGAACTCGTACTTGATCTCTTTGAGTTTAATCAAATTTGAAATTACCTTTTTGTTGAAATTAAAAATTAAAATAAAAAGTAAAAAATAAAAAAAATAATTCAAAATAAAAAATAAAAAATAAAAAATAAAAAATAAAAAATAAAAAATAAAAAATGAAAAATAAAAAATAAAAAATAANATTTGATAATTCTTAACATTGTGTAGTGTTTAGAGAAATATGAAACAATGTGAACAAAGAAAGAGAAAAAAATAATTAAAGTAAATTTTAAAATGTGATTAATTTATTGGAAAAACTTGGGAAGAAATATTTTTGGGATATCGGGAATCACCAAGTTTTCATGTTCTTTATTTCTAAAATTGAGAGTAAATATCTCTTTCTTCTGATTCTTGATCTCCTCTATTTTTTGTTGCATCATCAACTTTTTGCATCTAATTTCTTCTATTTTCTTGGTTATTTCTTCATCATCTTCAGTCGATTCTTCTTTATCATCCACAACACTCAAATCACTTTCATCAAGGATCTCTATTGTTTTTCTTTCAATCATTTTGGGGGAAGTTAAATTTTCTTCTTTAGTGTGAATGTTCAAAAGAACTTGATTTAAAATGATTTTATTATTGGGGTGAGGTGGAATTATTTCTTTACGACTGATTATGTTTGATTCTATTATTATTTTATTATTATTTTCTCGTTTTCCTATCATAAAATTCAATCTCTCAATTACATTGTTCATTTGCTGTTTAATTTCGGCCTTGTTGGAAAATATTTGATGATTAATCATTCGAATCTGAGGATCCAAGGAATTCAATGAAGCAGAATAGGAACCTCCCAAATCCACATTATCTAATTTGATCTCTTTGAAAAGAAAAGTTTTATTATCTTTGGGGAAATTAATTGAATCGATTCCTGCATTTGGAAAAATATTTTCTTCACTTTCTTCTTTTTTATTTATCTCTTCAATTTCAGATTCTACCAATTTAATTGATTCTGGATCATCTGATTCTCCAATTTTCTTGCATACAATTTTATTCAATAAACAATTGAGGCAGGGTGACATACCATCACAATATATCTTTTTAAGTGTGCACTGAGAGCAGGAATTTTCCATTTCAAAATTGAAAAAGAAATCTTGGTTCCCTTCAGGTATCATTTTTTTTATTTTTATTTTTTTTATTTTTTTTTTTTTTAAACTTTTTGATATATTTTTAAATTCAAAAAAAGCCTGAAAAAAATTTCCTCATTAAAAAAAAAAAAAAAATAAAAAGATTGAAAGAGAAAAAATCTTTAATACATACAATAAATAAAACTAAAATCTAATATCTTTTACACTTGATTAATTAAGAGGTAAAAAGATAGCACTCAAATTATTATTGATTTCATGGGGTGTTAAGACGGCCCTATTCTGAATGAAAGAGAATCTATTGAAAGAAAGAAATAATGAATAAATAAATTTAAAAATTATTCTTTTTCTTTACACTTTGAAAGGCTTTCCGTTTTCGCAATAAACAACTGCAACTTGATCCAATGCAACAACATCCCCTCTTGCAGTTTTTCTAAAACTAAGACTTCTTATATAATTTACATTTTGTTTGCAGACACTCAAGAACCCCTTTATAATAAACGTAAATAATGAGTAAAATTTTTAATTAAAAAAAAGTTAAGATTTTTACTTTTGAATATTTTTCAATTTCTGATTGAGGATAAGGAGCAATAAATCCCAGTTTAACATTTTTGAGTTGTGGTGGAACAAAACCCAATGACATGGCCAAATTTTCTTTTATTGATATAAATTAAAAAAAAAAAAAAATTAAATAAAAAGAATATTTTATTTTTGTACCAGAAATATCTTCCAAAACAGAGTTTGTTGGATTGTAATAATTATCAGGCATATTTTTTTCGAAAGTGATGGTGCAATACATTGTTCCTATTTCTCGGAAAAGAATAATCATCAATTAAAATAAGAGATCATATATTTAATTTTATATTAATTTCAATATCTTTTTTTTTTTGAAATTTCTATTTTTAATTTCTTTTTTAAAATTCAATCTAAAAAATTTCTTTGTTTTACCTGATTTTATTCCAAGTTTGGGAAGAAAAATGCTGGGAACATTAGGGATCAATAAATTATCTTGATCATTACTCCCAAAGTCTATTGGCAAGATTTCTTTTCTTTGATTCTTCATCTCCTCTATTTTTTGTTTCAACATCAACTTTTTAAATCTTATTTCCTCTATTTTCTTTGAGATTTCTTCATCATCTTCAGTAGAATCGTCTTCCCAACTTTGTTCTTTTGATTCAGCTGTTTTTAAGATTTGAAAAATGAGTTTTTTCTTTTTTCTCAAAGAGTGATTATTATTATTCACTGAATTATAATTTGTTTTATATACAGTGGATTGATTTATTATTCCGAGTTCTCTTTCTTTATTTTTTATTTGGTTTGTCTTTTTTTTATTTATTTTGTTATCTCTGTTATTCTGTCTTTCCTTTATAATATTCAATTTATCACGAATACTCTTCTCTTGTTGCTCTATTTCTTCGTTTGTTGAGAATATAGGTTGAATTAATTGAGTTTTTGTTGTATTTTTTTTGTTGGAGGAACTTTCCATTCCAAAATAAAAAATATCTTCATTTCTTATCGAATGAGAAGCAATGGTATCCATCTCCATCAATACATCCTCCATTCTCTTATCTATTTCTTCAAATTTAAAAATTTTTTCCTCATCGTTTTCTTTTTTGATTTTTATTTCAGCTATATTCTCTTTGGTGAGTGTATTTGATTCTTCAAGATCCACATTCCTTGTTTCCATTTCTCCAATTTTCTTGCATTCTGTTTTATTGAATAAACAATTCAAACATGGAAATAAACCATCACAATCCATCTTATCTTTAAGGCATCGAAAACATGAATTAAGATTATTTTCTTTCTCAAGTTCAATATCAAAGAATAAATCCTCAATTCCTCCTTCCTTATTTGTTATCATTTTTTTTTTTTATTTTTTATTTTTTTTATTTTTATTAATTCAAATCTATCAATTGATAAAAATAAAAATGATGGATATAATGAAAAAAAAAAATCTTCACTCAAATTAATAAATACGTTTATACAAAAATTTCGCATTTCAAACTAATCAAGAAGTAAAAATCTTGCACTCAAATTGTTATCAATTTCTTGAGGAGTTAAAATTGCTCTGTTCTGTACAAAAGTGAAACTATTTCATTTTTTAAAAAAATTTAAAGTTACATAAAATAATTTTTTTTTTTTTTTTTACGACTTGAAAGGCTTTCCATTTTCACTGTAAACAACTGCAACTTGGTCCAATGCAATAACATTTCCGTTTGCAGTTTTTCTGAATGAAAGAATTCTTATATT
>JAMYWO010000104.1:28826-46654 GCA_024220525.1 Cochliopodium minus | reverse complement strand
ATCTGTTGCCTTTGATAACTTATCCCAATCCAAAATGATGAGACTCGAGATGATTCTATCATATACATCATCATCTCTCATCATCTCGCTTTGTTGGGCGTATCCCTTGAAGATTAGCTCGATGATCTCCTCATACAGTGAGTGTTGGTGGATGGATAGATCGTAGATGTTACTAATCAATCCCTCCAGCTTGTTTTTTGATTTAATCTCTTCTATATATTGCGATAGATTCACATATCCACTTCTTTCGAGTGTTATCACCCATTTCAGATGCAGATCTGCCAATATCTCTTTCTTCACCAATTTCTGTGCATATTCATGGAAATATATCTTCTTGCATTCTATCATCTCTTTCAACATCCCTATATAACTGTTTATGATCTCTGTCAAATTTATATTCTGCGATTTCATTTGTATAAATAATTTGTTGATTTCATTCAAATGCATCAACATTAACGAACAAAGATCATTCCTTTCTATAAATCCCATTATATATTAATATTTATAACGGAATATATTTATTTTGCTTTATATTACTCAATTCATTGTTTTCTTGTTCTATATTTCGATCATTTCCATCATTTGTATTATCCAAAATGAATTTCAAAAGCGAAGATTTTTTATCATTGGGATCAAGCTTTCTTTTTTTGTTCATTTTGATTTTTTTTTTTTATTTTTTATTTTTTTCTTTGAAAAATTATTATTTTATGAAATTGCATTTCAAAATTAATAATCCAAAAAATTACAAGAAACTATCCAAAAATTACAAACATCAAAAAGATTCAAATTCCAAAAACTTTTTTTTTTGAATTTTTTTAATATTATAACATGATTTGATTGAAAAAAAAAAATTATTCAATTCAAACTCTTTAGTTTAGTTTGTAATCTAATACGATTCATGTTCCAATTTATAGAATCAACCCATTCCTTTAACTCACCTTCAGTACTAGCAACAATAGGGTAGAAACGATTTATAGTGGTGATAGCAAAAGCATGATCTTTGCCAGTGATCTTATAAACCTTAACAGCGGTGATATCTTCAAGAGGGATTTCACCTTTTGGAAGTTCATTTGCATTTTTAACGTAATATCTCAAATACTTCTCGCTTAATACAAAGATACGATCCTTCCAAGATTTACGTCCAAACGTAGTATTACCAGCACCTTGTCAAAATAGAAAAAAAAAATTAAAATTTCTTTTTAAAAATAATAAATGATTAAATTTTTCTTGATAAAAAATAAAATAAGAAAAATTTTTTGAACCTTGTTTGATGAGTTTGCCTGACATGGAAATTGGCCTGATTTTGTTTAGATCAGACTGAAGTTTTTCTTTGAGCATGGTTTTTTTTTGGGAACCAACAGATTTCAAGTCCTCCTCCAACACTCTCTTCTTCACAATCTCGATTTTCTTGATACGTTCTTGAACAGCTTGTCTACCTTCCTGATCAAGCCCCATATTAATAGCTTTGTCCAACATTAACTGTGCAGTTTCAAGATGGCTCATACAAGCTTCTTCTTTGTTAGGATAAATAGGCATAACAAGTTTCAAACAAGCCCAGTTTATCAAAGCAGTTCCGCAATTGATAAAGTTGTCCTGGGAGGCTGTTTTGTTGATTGCTTCTTCGTACAACTCGATACTTCTAGAGAAAAGCTTGTCTGCCACAGCGGGCTTCTGTCCTTTCACTTTCATTTGCAAAGCCTTGGCTATTCTCACAATTTCCTCTTCTTCGTCAGGCACTGTTATTTCGTCAATCTTCCTGAGCTTGATCTTTATTTCTTCGCTTAATTCGCTCCCCTCTTGTCTTTGGCTCTCCATGCTTCCTTTCTCTATTCCCTCACTATAACCAGTATTGAAAGAATTGAATCTTTTGTTGTAATTATAACTATTGCTCGTACTAATTTGATTGTTATCATCATTATTGTTGTTAATATTACTATTGTTATCATCATTATTGTTATTATTAATATTATTGTTATCATCATTGTTGTTTTCATAATTTTCTTCAATCTCGTTACTTGTCATAGTATTATCTTCATCCTTGGTGGGAATGTTGATAACTTCTGTTTCCCCATTTTTAGTTGGTTTATCGTACACAGGAGAACTGCTTCTCATAGGCTCCAAAGAATCCCTGTAATGATCCTGTCTCTTCTCCACTTTTTCCTCAATAGACTTTTTGATCTTTTTTTGCCTTTCCTCTTCCTCTTTCTTTTTTCTTTCAATTTCTTTCTTCTCAATTTCTTCCTTCCTCTTCCTCTCCTCTTCCTCCTTTCTCTTTTTCTCCTCCAACTCTTTCTTCTTCTTCTCCTGCTCCACTTTCTTCTTTCTCTCTTCTTCCTCTTTCTTTTTTTTTTCTTCCTGCCTCCTTTTTTCGCAATATTGCGTTATCTTCAAAGAAAACAAAACTTTTCTTTTCAAAACCTTGTTCTTTCGGTAGATTTTGATGTTCTTTTGAAACACTTTGGCTGCTTTTTTGTACTTTCTCAACATGATCTTCCATTTACACATTCTGAAAAAAGCTTGTAGCTTGATAGCCTTTCCACGTAGTGCCTCAAGCCTGAGTTTCTCAAGAAGATCATTACCCTCTGTTTTGAAAAATACTTTTGTCTTTCCGATTTGAAACAAGTTGTTAGCTACTTTTGCATTAGTAATCACTCCGTTGATAGAAGATGAAGTAGTTTGTAACTTGGGTTCTATTGACTTGAACTTTCCCACAAATTCTTTGAAATCGTATCTTAATGGGAAGCCGATTGATCTGATTTTAACTGTTTCTACCATACCACTGTAAGAAAGTTGTTTGGAAACTACTTCAGGGTTGAATGACTTGGCTTTTTGTTGTAAATTTGGTTTGATGCATCTAATATAGAACGGAACAGTTTGGTCAAGTGTCTTCTTGAGATTTCCTAGTTGTGACTAAAAGAAAAAATAAACTTTATTTTTTCTACTTTTAAAAAAATTTTTGAATAAAATTACTTTGAAAATGTGAGAAATAGTTGGAGGCTTTGTTTTTCTTATGGTAGATGTCTCCAAGACAGCGACTTCAGCCAATATGACTTTCATGTGAGGAAGACCACTCGATCTAAACACATTCAGAATGTCATCTTCTATTGTGTTTTGATTTTTATTTCTGAAATCATCTATGAGATATGACACAGGCTCGGCATAATGTTTGACAATGAAAGAATTTGGATCTTTTTTTGGGGTTTCATAGTACTTGTTTGCTTTGAACATTTGATGAAACTTTCCGATTAAAGCTTTATCAGTTCCTGATGCAAGTTTTGATTCTTCATCTAACATATCCAATATTCCAGATTTCTGTTTAAAAATAATTTAAAATTAACTGTTAAAAGTTATAAAAGAATTTTTACATTGTCAATAAGATCTAAACAAGGTTGATTATCTGTAGTGTCTATTTTGTTTAATTTAATTCCCTCCTTTGAATACTCTGTTTGTTCAAGTTTGAAAACGTGTTCAATAAATTGTTGGTGAAGTTTCTTTGCAAAAAAAAACAAATAATTAATACTTTAAACTTTTAATTAAAAAAAAATTTTACCTCGTTTGCATAATTTATACTAATTAAACAAAAAATGAATATTTTAAAAATCTTGGAAAATAAATTGAGAGAATTACCATAGTTGTTCAAAGCTGTTAACATTAAAATTTTCAAAACCAAAAATATCCAAAACACCAAGGAAATTGTTCCCAGTTGTATTTTGTGGAGGAGTGAGAGATTTGTTAATCATTTCGATGACCATATCAAACAAACGAGAATAAATGTCCCTACAAATACTATCCCTAACGGTCTCCGCTTCCACCTTTTTCAAATTTTTTGTAATCACTTGCTGTCCTACTTTGATAGTCTTTGAAATGAAGACTCTGGACAATTCCTCTTCTTTGATCTGCAACAAATTTGAAACTATTTTTAACTCTTCATTATTTACAATTTTGGAAACTTCATTTCCTTCAAAAACAATTTCTCCCATATGCAGAATAGCCGAACAGACTCTGTAGATAAAATCTTGGAGCTTCGCGTCGAATCCAAACAAAGTCATCGCATCTCTAGTCTCTTGAAATTCTTTAGCTTCGTCCAAACCATTATCAATTAAGACCTTTGTAAGTTTAAAATCGGAAGCAGGCTTTAGGAAATATTTTTCTAAAAAAAAAATCAAAAAAAAGATTTAGTAAATCAAAAAAAAGTTACTCTTTTCTTCCATTCCAGCCCCACCGCACATTTGATAAAAAATATGATAATTTCTTTCTCCTTCAGATTGAAGAGTGACTCTAGATTTTTCGAGTAAGTAACTCTCTACTTGTGCTCCAGCAATTTTAAAATCATTGGTGAACAAGACCTTTATGTACTTTCCGAAACGAGAAGAGTTTTTGTTTCTAACTGTTCTTGCATTACCAAACGCCTCAAGCAAAGCTGCTGATTCTATCAGTTTTGCTTCCATAGGAGAAGGCTCATTGCTTACCGAAGAAAGATAATTCAGAATAAGTTTGGTTGTTTCTGTTTTTCCTGCACCACTTTCTCCACTTTGATATTTTTTTTTTAAAAAAATATTGATAAATAAATATAAGAAAATTAGAATTTAAGAATTGAATTATAAATTAAATATATTTTATATCCACTATCTTCCTTTCATTTTACCTAATTATCAATGATACATTCTTATTATCAACTGATACAGTTCTAAATGCACTATCTACAATCGCAAATAAATGAGGAGGTTCTTCTCCTATTCTCTTTGATCTATATTGCTTGATCACCTCGAGATTGTAATATCCATTCAATTTATAGTAAGGATTTAATGCAATCAAAATATTCCCACAATATGTCTTATGTGAGGTCAGAGATATAGGTTATATTTAAAAATAATAGATTATTAAGTTTACGTAATATCTTTCTGCTTCATATCTTTCTTGCAAATTCTTTAATATTGCTTGCACAGTCAAATCATCGAGTTTAATCAAATCTACCAATCCTTTCTCATCATTCCATTGCATTATATCTTCTTTGATGATCATATTTTTGACTGGTCTTGGCATTTGTGGAGTCATTTGAGGTTTTGGGAGACCTGATGTAATAATTTTTGTAAATGTAAGCTTTAACAAATATATAAAGTCAAATTTAGTTATATAGTCAGCATAATGATAAATATTTGTTATATAGTTGATATATTCTGCTTATTGAGCCAATTTGAATGAAGTATTTCTTTGTGAAATAATTATTTATTCAAACAAAGAAGAAGTTAATTCCATTTCATTTCTGTTTCATTTCAACTCAAATAATCAAAAAATAATTTAAAAAATGAACAATATTAAATTTAGAGATCCAAATATATAAAATTATATTAAAATTTATACTTAATTTTCGAAAAGTTTAAGCATATCTAATTATATTGATCGAATTATTTGTACCCAATGTTTGTGTGTTTTGTCTAATTGTATTTCTTCTGATATTCAAAACTGATTGAGTTGCTAATTGGGCATTATAAAGCCTTGTTGTGGTTCTTTCTCTTTCCATTTCTTTTCTAAAAAATATAATACAAATCAAAATTCTTCAATTTTAATTTTATTTATTATTATATATTTCGATACAAAGAGGAGAGATATTAACTTTCAAATTATTTGGTTATATTTGAGGGAATAGATTTCTTTGATCTCAATGACACTCAAAAAATGTTTCTTTTAATTAAATCATTATTTGAACAAAAATAAAAAAAAAGGAGAGATTTCTCTATAACAATCAATTCAACAATGTATAAATTCAAATCAAATATCTTCAAAGGTAATATTAATTTCAAATATTGCAATCAAATTTTTTTTTATTTGATTCTCAACAAAATATTAAAAATGATCCAGATATAAACAAATATTCGAACAAATTATCAACAATCATAATCAATCAGAAAATAACCAATGAATCACAACAAAACAAAAGAAAAAAATTTTCGACAACATTAATTAGGAGAAATGATGTTAATATGCAGATACCTATATCAAAAAGTAAAATAAAAACCCTAAAAAATTATAAATTTAAGCAATAATATTCAAATAATGGCATTATATAGGAAGCTTAATCAGGGATTATATGGATTTAAGCAAATTTAAATTGAGCAGTTTGGTATTGTTATCCGCAATGTTTGGATATGCAGTAGCACCAGGAGCATTCGAAGCATCAACATTCCTAATCTCATCAATAGGAACAGGGATGTGTATTGGAAGTGCAAATGCAATAAATCAGTACATAGAAGATAAATTGGATGCAAAGATGAAAAGAACAAGATTGAGACCTATTCCTACTGGAAGAATAAGCAAAGAACATGCATTGAGATTCGGAACGATTTTGGGTTCTATGGGAGGATCCATGTTGTATTTCGGTTGTGGTGCTTTGCCTGCTGCCTTGGCAGTTGCTAATATCGGTATCTATACCATGATGTATACCCCTTTGAAAACCAGATCAACTTTGAATACTTATGTTGGTGCGGTGGTTGGAGGAATACCACCAATGGTAAAAAAAAACAAATTAGAAAAGATATTTCAATGATATTCCTTATAAAAAAAATGAAATTTCAATCATTTTTTAATCAGTGAATCTTAATCATTGATAAATCTCTTATAACATGAATCTTTAATTATTAATTCTCTTTAGATTGGTTGGGCAGCATGTTCTGGTGGAATAGATCTTGCTTCATTGGTTCCCTTTGCAATTTTATATATTTGGCAAATTCCTCATTTCTTGGCTCTCTCATGGAATCTCAGGGAGGATTATATAAAAGGAGGATATAAAATGTTATCAGTTGTCAAACAAGAAAGTGTTCCACTTTGGGCTTTAGTTTATTCTGTTGCTACTTTGCCTTTGGGTGCTGCAGCTGCTTATTGTGGTATCACTGATTTGAGTTTTGCTTTTGATTCTCTTCTCTTGGATTTTTGGTTGATTCATAAAGCTCAGATTTTCTATCATAACCCTAATAACCAAACTGCAAGAGATTTATTCTTTTTGACATTGAAATGGTTGCCAGCTTTTATGATCTTGATGATCATTCATCACTATGTCAATGAGAAATTTTTGAAATCTCCTGAAAAATGATTGTTTTGGCAATGAAAAAGAAAAAAGAAAGGATTATTTGGAATATTGATAATATTCATTAAATTATTTGATATTTATCCACTTTTTATTTGTCCAATTCTCATCTCATTTGTTATTATAAATTCTTCTTTTGTTCAAATCCTTTCTTTTTTTATTGGAATAGAATGAATTTTCATAAGATTTTTCTTTCTCATTTTATAAAAAAAATATTAATTGATAAGTATATTCAAATTATATCAAAATGCTCTCTATTTTTGCTATCCTTTTTTAAAAAACACTTTTTTGAAAAAAAATTGTGAGGAAAAAAATTATAAATATAAAAATTAAAAAAAAATTTATAAAAAAAATCTAGTTGATATATATTCTTCTTTTGTCATTATCCTTAGAAATTAAAAGAATAAAAAGATGATTAATGAAAAATTAGAAAGAGAATTTTGGTTTGTTAGTGTTCCAGATTTAGCAAGAAATAAATATGAACAAATTAGACAAAGAATTGAAGGATCAAGATTGGGAACATGTAGTGAATTTGTTTTACCTGATTTAAGAATTGGAACATTAGATATACTCGTTAGTCTTAATGATCAACTCTCAAAAGATGATACCTACGTATCATCTGTAACATTGAAAATCGGGAAACAATGGTATGATCTTTATTTGGAAGAAGCAGAAGGAGATAAAAAAAATATATCTTTGGATGATTTTATGACAATTGGAAAAGGTTTGAATATATCATCAAAAATATAAATAAATTTTTTTTATTTTATATTTGTGATATATAAAAATTCCTTCATATATACTCCAAATATAATCTTAATTATAATATATAAAACATTTTCAAAAACTATATTTATCTATTTATTAAAATATCCTTTATGAATATGCTATTCATGAAGCATTCCTCAATTTTATAAACTTTATTTCAACTGAATAAGCATTAAATTTACTTGATATGCTTATAAACACTTTTCAATTATTTCATTTTACTCTTTTTTTAAAAACATATTTATGCTTATTTTCGAGCAATTAATCCTTTTTCTCTATCTATTTAGCTAATGTTGAAGCATGGTTGAGAAAATTTAAATGGGATACTGGAAGATGGGATTATGAAAAAAACACTATCAAGAGCATCACCGAACAAATACAAAAAAATATGAAAGAAATTGAAGACCAATTGAGAACCTATCAACAAGAATTCTCACAAATTACAAGTTCGATTGGTTCCATTGAAAAAAGCACTGAGTAAGAAATTTTTTAAAATAACAAGAAATAGAATTTGAACATTCCTCTATACATTTATTTTGATCAAAATAATTAAATTGGAAAATATATTAAGCAAATTCATATAAATAATAACAATAACCTCAAAATAAGATATTTTTGAAATATCCAACCCATTTCTCGTTTAAAAATGAAAAATCTAACATTCTTTTTCTTCTATTAACAGAGGAAGTTTGCTCATCAGAGATCTCTCAGGGATTGTCAAGGAGAATCAATACCTCGAATCTGAAACTCTCACCACCATTTTGGTGATCGTCCCAAAGATCAGACTCGAAGAGTGGTACAAATCCTACGAAACCCTCGTCCCTCTTTACCCCAACGAACACGAGGAAGGGGAGAACAGAGAACCTCAATTCTGCGTTGTTCCTCGTTCAAGCAACATTCTTTATGAAGATAACGATGAAGTTCTTTCCAGCGTTGTTTTGTTCAAGAAGCACATCGATCTTTACAAGAAGGAGGTCCAAAGCAAGAAGTACCAAATCCGTGACTTTAAGTTTGAGAAGGGTGCAGTAGTCCAAAGAGAAAGAAAGCTCGAGGAGTTGAGAGAAAAGAGAAGAAAAATTAGAGTAAAAAACAAAAAATAATTACAATCACATTTAAATTTTTAATTCAATTATCTATCTTTATTTTTTTTTTTTCAAATTTTATTTTTTAATTTTTCATCCTCTTTTATCTTTTTGTAACAAAAAATTTTTTTTTTTGGTAGATCGACTTGTTCAACTTTTGTCAAACTCAATTCAATGAATCATTTTCTTGTTTAATTCACTTGAAGAGCATCCGTATCTGGGTCGAATCAGTTTTAAGATATTCTTTGCCTGCAAAGTTTAGCGTCACTTTGATCAGAGCTTCCTCTTTCAAAAACCAAGACAAAATTAGATCTAACCTTGCAGAGTTGTGCTCTGATATTGGTGGTGAACTTTACACTGAAGAAATCAAAACTTCTGGTGAAGATACTGGTACTGCAGGTCTCCTTAATGAAAAGTTTTATCCTTATGTGTTTTTGGATGTTGTTTTGAAAATTTAAAAAAGTATTTGTTTTTCTTCCTTTTAAAAATATATTTAATTTCTTTGAATTTCATTCAAATAAAAAACTTTAAAACAAAGAACTCCTTTTTTTTCTATTCTTTTTCTACAATGATCTAAAAACTTCTAATGGTTTTTTCTTTTTTTGATTTTTTTTACAAGTGATTTTAAAATTATCATTAATGAATATGTAAGCTCTTGAAGGTTTTCCTCCTTCGCAATGAATAACAGAGAAACATGAAAGTTCAATAATTTCTCTGGAAGAATTTTTGATAAGATTGGTACTTTTGATGTAATTTACTTGTTGTTTGCAAGCACCCAATAGACCCTTCAAAAAAAAAGAAATGATCATTACCTTTAGTTCAAAAAAAAAAATTTTTAAAAATTACATTTTTGTAGTTATTTGTTTCAATTTCATTTTCAGAATTGTATGGTTTTATAAATGAAAGTTGCTTGTTTTTGATATCTTTTGAAGAGTATCCAAGTAACTTTGAGAATTCATCGGAAACATACTCAATTCTAACATAATCTGGAGTGTAGAAGGAATCGTCCATGTTTTGAGGAAAATTAAAGACTGCACATAAGGAATCTTTTAAAATAAACAGGATAAATATTTTATTTAATTTTTTAAACAATTTATAAATAAAAAATATTATTTTAATTATTTGTTTATTTTTTGTTTTTTTTTTTTTAACCTTTGTCAAATCCAATATACAAAGAAAAAACCTTTGGAATGAAGGGGAAGAGTTGTTTGAAATAATTTTGCTGAATGAGTCGTGATTGATTAACTGAATCCTTGGTTGTTTGTTGTTTGAGGAGGGCAATTTTCTTCTTGAAGTCCATCTTCTGGTTGTGAAGATCCAAAACTTTGAGGGCCATGTAGGATTCATCATCTTCTGGTTCAATCTCTATGACAGGTCGATCTGAAAAAATATCATCTTGATCATCTTCCTGATCATCTAGCCATGTGAAGAGATTAGGATGTGTTCCATTGGCTTGGGGTTGATTATTTTGATTTTCATTGTCATTATGAATTATACTATCCATTTTGTTGTGAAAAGGTTGATTATACATCTTATCATTTAATATTTTCTCTGTATTTTTTAAATTTCCTTCTTTTTGTCCAAGATCTTCTTCATTATAATTTATTTCTTCTGAAGAATGTTCTTTTGTATTTTCGCTTTTAACTCCCTTTTTCTTCATCACATTTGATTTGCTGTGGATGCTCAATTTATTTCGAATGGTGTTTATTTGTTGTCTTACTTCATCGGTGGAAGAAAATGTGTTTTTTGAAAAAAGAAAGGTATTCTCTATATTTTTGCATAAGGATACATTATTATCAATATGGGGGAAATGAGGTTCGAATTTCTCATTCATTTTAGAATTTTGATTTGATAATTTTATTTCCTCATTCAAATCGTTAATTTCTTGTTTGAAAATGTGGAAATCTCTAGTATTTTGTCTATTGATAATTTCATCCCTCAAATAGATTTCTCTATTTATATTTCCCTCAAAATTGATGTTTTGGGTTTTTACTTGGATATTCGCCTCTTTGGATAAATTTGAATTCTTCTTGCTTACAAAATCTATATAATCTTCTTTTGTTGGAGGTATTCTTTTCATTTTTTTTTATTTAATTAATTTGATCTTAATTTTTTTTAATCGAACGGGACATTAAAATTGATTGTATAATTCATTATAAAAAGAAAAATGATTTAATTTCTAAATCCAAAATAAAATATAATACTTTTAATCAAAAAAAAAACCTAATAAATAGCAGGTGGTTCTTTTTTTTTTTACACATCGAAAGGATATCTAATTGAGAGGCAAAAAGATAGCACTTAAATTGTTATTAATTTCTTGAGGGGTTAAAACTGCTCTGTTTTGAATGAAAGAAAAACTAATAATATAAAAAAAGATTTAAAAATTTCTTTTGAAAAAACAAAAAGAGAAGTATCACTTACACTTTGTAAGGCTTTCCATTTTCACAGTAAACAGCACCTACCTGATCTAATGCAATTACATGTCCACTCGCAGTTTTTCGGAAACTAAGAGTTCTTATGTAGTTAATGTCTTGTTTACATACACTCAAAAAACCCTAAATGTTTTTTTTTAAATTTCAAAAGAATTAAATCTAAAAAATTTTTTTAAAATTTGAAAAATTACTTTGGAATATTTTTCCATTTCTTCTTGAGAATAAGAAGGAGTTGCAAAGGATAGTTTTAGGTTTCTAACTTGTGGTGGAGTAAAACCCATTGATAATGCCAAGTTTTCTTGGATGTAAAAAAAGTTAATTAAAAAAAAATGAAGAAAAAAAAAAAAAGAAAAAAATGAAGCAAAAAAAGGATAAAAAAAAGAAATAAACGAAGAGATTACCTGAAATATCTTCCAAAAGGGTATTTGTTGGGTTATAGTAACTTGCAGGCATATTTTTTTCAAATGAGAAGGTACAATACATTGTCCCTGTTTTATTTTTTATGATAGAAAAGGAAATTAGTTTATAAGAATTATTAATTGAATAAAAATAAAATAAAATAAATTCAATTTTCTTTTTTTTTTTTAACCTGATTTCATTCCTAGTTTTGGAAGAAATATTCTGGGAACATTAGGGATCAACATGTTATCATGATCTTTATTTCCAAAGTTGATTGGCAAGATCTGTTTCTTCTCATTCTTCATCTCCTCTATCCGTTGCTTCAACATCAATTTTTTGTATCTTATCTCTTCGATTTTCTTTGCCATATCTTCATCATCCTCCGTGGATTCCTCTTGATCATCAACAACAAAGATTTCTTCGCCATCCTCCTCATCCTCTTCTATATGTGTTTCTTTTCTTTCAATCTTTTCTATACGAGTGATGTTTTCTTCTATTATTATCTTTTTCTTTTTGTTGTTCGTTCCTATCTTTTTTCTTGTTGATCTAGAAGAGGAGATATTTTTTTTATTTTTGACTGTATTATTATTTTTTGGAACTCTTTGTATTATATTGTTTCCAAGATCAGCATATGTATAAAAATCGTTTTCATATAAAGTGGGTTTTTGATTTATCCTCTGAACATCTCTTTGATTTATTGTTTTCGGATTATTATATTTTATATTATCGCTTCTCTTCTTTTTTTCTTTGATATCTTTCAATGTGTTCAATACGCTATTCACTTGCTGCTTTATCTCAATATCTGTTGAGAATACAGGATGCATCATTGGGGTATCTGTTGTATTATTTTTGATGGAGGAACTTTCAAACCCGACAAATTGATAGTTTTGTTCATTATTGATAGATGTCTCTGATTTATTCTCCATTTCCATCGATAAATCATCTGTCTCAACATATTCAAAAAAATTACTGCAATCTAATTCCACCGTAAAATTTATTTCCTCCCCCATTTTAATTTCAGCTTTATTTACAAACATAGATTGATCTAATTCTTGTATATCCACTTTAATTATTGTTTCTTCTTTCTTGCATTCTGTTTTATTCAACAAACAATTCAAGCATGGAGATAATCCATCACAATTCATCTTATTTAATCTACATGGGAGACAATAATTTTCATTTTTATCTTGTTCATCATAAAAAAAGATATCTTCATTTCCAATCATTTTTTTTTTTTTTTTTTTAATTTTTTATTTTATCAATTTTATAATTAAAATCCTTGTTTGGATTAATTTTAACTTTTTGAAACTAATTCCTTTCGAGCATTAAAAATAAAGTCACAATCAAAAGATAAAGAAATGGTTGCTATAGAAATAAATTCCACTTTTAAATTAAAATTTTATTGAAATTGAATCAACTATAAAATCGAGTGTATAAACAATATATTGTAAGTAACTTTATTCAAAATCTTATTTTTTTAATTTTTTTTAATTGCCCTCTTTGTAAAATATTTCTTCAAAAAAAAAAAAATTAATTGAATTTCATTTGATAATTCTTAACATTGTGTAGTGTTTAGAGAAATATGAAACAATGTGAACAAAGAAAGAGAAAAAAATAATTNATAAAAAATAAAAAATAAAAAATAAAAAATAAAAAATAAAAAATGAAAAATAAAAAATGAAAAATAAAAAATAAAAAATGAAAAAACTTTTGAAAATTAAATTTTACCTGTGTGGCTTTTTTTGGATCATCTCTGGAGGAATCCAAAAAGGAGATCCTAACATGTGAGTGGTTGGTCCATCTTCCATAGATTTACACAAACCAAAGTCAACTGGTTAATTGAAAAAAAAAAATAAAAAATAAAAAATGATCAAAAAATAAAAACAATAATTGATTAAAATTTATAATAAAATAAAAAATGATAACAAAAAACAAAAAATGAAAATAAAAAATAAAAAAAATATTAAAATAATGAAAATAAAATGTTAAATAAAAAAATAAAAAATAAAAAATAAACAAAAAATAAAAAAATAAATAAAAAAATAAAAAAATGAAATAATAGGAAAATAAAAAAATAAAAAATAAAAAAAATAAAAAATAAAAAAATGAAAATAAAAAAATGAAAAAATAAAAAAATGAAATAATAGGAAAATAAAAATGTTAAAATAAAAAAATAAAAAAATAAAAAAATAGGAAAATAGGAAAATAAAAATAAAAAAATAAAAAAATAAAAAAGTAAAAAATATTAAAAAATATTTTTAAAAACAAAAATAAAATGAATAAATTAATGAAAATAAAAAAATGTTAAATATTAATCAAAAAAAAATTTGACTTAGTTTGATCTGTCCTTTGATACTCATCATGACCTTAAATTTTTTAAAAGAAAAAAAAAATTTATTTTTATTAATGAAATTAATAATTTTTAAATTGTAAAGAAAAAAAAAAAAAAAAAGATTTACATTGGCACTTTTGATGTCACGATGACATACCCCGTTTTCGTGGATGAATTTGATGGCCTTGAGCAATTCTCTTGCAGAGTAGGCAACTTGACTCTCCTTGAAAGTATATCCCTTTACAGCTTGTGAAAGTGTACCACCTTTAGATAATTAATCAATAAAAAAATTTAAAATTAAAAAAAATAATCTATTAAAAAATGATTAAAAAAAAAATAATCTATTAAAAAATGATCAAAAAAAAAAATGGATAAGCCAAAGAAAAATAATAAAACTGAAAAATTAAAATATCTAATTTAAACCAAAGAAAAATAAATTCTAATAAACAAAATAAGAAAAATGTAAAAAATAATAAAAAATAAAAATAATGAAATTAAAATAAGAAAAATAAATAAAATAAGATTAAAAACAAAATGAAATTAAAAATTAAAAATAAAAAATAAAGAAAAAAATAAAAAATAAAAAAAAAGTAAAAAATAATTAAAAAAATTAGAAAAAAAAATCCAAATAATTTTGTAAAAAATCAAAAATTAAAAAAAAATTTTTTTAGATTTTTACCCTCTAAAAATTCCATTACTACCCACATTTCTTGAAGTGTTGGCAAGACATAAGCTTTGTTGTAAGCTACGATGTTGGCGTGTTTGCATTTGTTGAGGAAATAGATTTCAGAGTAGTTCATGTGGCACTCCTTTGTGTTGGCGTGTTTCATCTTTTTGATGGCCACTTTTTTTTTGGAAGTAAGGTCCTTGGCACTGCAGACGATACCAAAACCCCTTAAAATTGTTTTCATAAAATAAATTGTGGGTAAAAATGAATTAATTTTAAATTAGTTTTTTTAAACAAAATTTAGTTTTTATTTTATAATGTTAGTTTTTATTTTTATAAGAGTTATATTTTGTAAAGTCTTTTCAATCATTTTTTTTACCCTTTTCCTTCTTCGTCTTGTAATTTAAACAATTTTTTGATCACTCTCTCATCTGGTAATACTTCTGCCAATTTTTCTAAATTGAAGGAAGAAAAGAAAAGAAAAATTAAAAAAGAAGGGTTGAAAAAATGATTTTGAAAAAAATTTTTTTTTTTCAATGTGCAGGAGATTTAAATATATAGTTTGGAATTAAGATTGAAAAGAAGATATCAAATACATAAGATATCTTGAAATTCAGCAGGGAATATAAATAAATAATAAATTTTATTCAACAAAATTGGAATCTATTTCTTCTTATTTTTTTTACCTCCTTCAAAAATGACGTGAGACTGCCCACTTTGATTACGATTTATAGCATTATCTCCACCTGCCAAAAACATCACCAGATCTTTCTGGCGCTCATTAGTTTTTACACCCACATTCTCCAGATTATCCTCGAGATCACGATCCAATTTGATGCCTTCAATCTTTGGTTCGTTGATAATGTTCTCTTGGGATGATTTCTTATTCTCCAATTTGGGAGAATCCTCTTTATCAGTATTGGTATTATTATTATCAGTGGCAGTAGTATTATTGAGATCTGAGATTTCTTATAGTAAAGGAAAACATTGATAAATCAAGAGGGAGAAAATTAATTTATAATTATTTATAAAAAGAGTATCATTTTGGTATATTTGC
Organism: Cochliopodium minus; assembly: GCA_024220525.1. Classification (NCBI taxonomy): domain Eukaryota; phylum Discosea; order Himatismenida; family Cochliopodiidae; genus Cochliopodium; species Cochliopodium minus. The sequence continues at coordinate 30,836 of JAMYWO010000104.1, read as the reverse complement.
TTATATATTTAAATATTTAAGTAATATCAAATTTAAAGGAGTATAATTCAACATCTTCAAATATAATGGTTTCAAATATTATCGAAAAAAGGAATGATTGAGTGTTATGTTGGTATTCGTTAATATATTTGATCAAATGATCTTTTCAAAGATTAAAATGTTGAAATGATGCTTAATTATAAAAAATATACAAATTATTCAACATTATCAAAAAAAAAAAAAACTTATTTACCTAAATTCTCTTGAGAAACTTTGGTTTCTTTTATCTCATCTCTTTTCTCTTGTTTCTCTTTTTTCTTTTTTTCTCTTTCGATCATTATTTTTTCATGTTGTTCGTTGGTCCTGAAGATATGTTTATATTTGAAATGAAGGACATTGAATAGAACATTAAGATTTTTATTTAGCAAATCCGTTGAAAAATTTAGTTTCTTCACTTTTTCATATATTTCTTTGGGAAGATCCTATAAATGAACAAGATTTAAATTAATTGTTCAAATAATCGAAAGAAATGGAATGATTAATGAGAAAGTAATTTCCATCTTTGAAAATTGAATTTTATGTTTGAATTTTAAACTATATATTTAAACTGAAAAGTATATTTATAAAACCCATCAAGATTTATATTTGGAATTTAAGGTAATAAATGATATATAATTAAAAACCAATGATTTATCTTGTAATTATTTAAAGAAATTTTTTATTTTGTTTTTACTTCAATGGAATCTGCAATTATAACTTCAATTTCTTGTTTGAACACTTTTTCCTCTCCATTATTATTTTTATCATCAATCTTATTTTCTTTGACCTGATCATTTTTTATTTCTTGATGCAATGTTCCATTCTTTTTTTTGTTTCCCCATCTTTGTTTCATTTTGGCGAACCATCCTTGTTTGTCACTCATCTTTTTTTTTTTTATTATATTTTTATTGTTTATATCTTTATATATTTTTGAGAACTTTATGGTTTATTTTTGATTATTGAATAATTTTAAAAGACAAGAGGATATATCCACAGTATCAATAAGGAAAGATTTTTTTTTATTTTTATTCAGTTTGATAAATATTTCAAAAAAATATATGATCTAAACAAAATAGAAAGAAATAGATCAACAATGGACTCATTTATGTTCGATAAAAGAAATATGTCAATAAATAATAAAAATCAATCTTCAATATTTAATAATTTTTTGTTTGTGGATCCAAAATTAAATGCCCTGCTATATTAAAATTTTTATCTTTCTTGTTAAATTTGTTGGAATTGAATATCCACACTGATTCTTTTAATTCTAATAAATCCGATTAATCAATAATTTAAAGATATTTCAATCAAAGTAACTTATTTGACTACTTTAAACAATTCATTTTTTTTTATTTTTAAAAGGTTCAAAAATAAAGAAATTGTTTGAGGAGAAACTTTAATGAAAAAAAAAAAAATGAGAGCCTTACACTTGTTTATTGTTTTGATAAGTTTTATCTCTTTATCAAAAATGAAAAATGGATTGCTTATGTTTAATCCTTTGACTCATAGCATCAATGGATTCAGCTATTATACTGAAGATTACAATTTAAAAAATATAACAACAGGATATATCCAAAATGGTGCAAGTTTAAAGGGAATCACAACGATCAATTATAACAATCAGGCAATGATTTTGGGATATGGATCAATCTCTCACATAAAAGAGGATCCAGCGAGCAATATAATATTATTCGAAGAAAATTCATACAAGATCATATTGGACACATTGATATCAACATATATCGATTATGTTGGAAGATTAACAGGCAACAAAATAATCATAATAGGTTATATTGAAAAATTTGCAATGGAGAAAGTTACTGGAAACTGCATGATTTGTGATCTAAGTGATAACATGCCAGTAATCTGTACACAATTATCAGGTGGATCAAAGATAGGATTGCCAAATTACGGAGGATTTCAAGATGCATCATTTGATGGAGAAAATATAATCTACATAATCTACTATGATGATAATCCAAACGGTCCATC
>JAMYWO010000104.1:0-28726 GCA_024220525.1 Cochliopodium minus | reverse complement strand
ACATGCGATGATGTATATGGAGACAAATTTGTTTGGTGGAACGAACAAAAAGGTTGTTTTGAAGCAGACAGAGTCAACGGGAAATTATTAGAAAACATCATATATGGTGTAAAGGGAAAACTATGGAAAGAATACATGGTTTCATACTACCTTACTATGAATGGATACATTTTTCAATACAATAGAAATTTGACATCAAATGAAAATGTCATGTTGAATGTCACTGGAGATCTTGATACTCTCCCCCTAAACAATTTTCCTTATCAATATTCTCTCCAGTCAGACGAAACAGGAAGAATATATCTTGTAGGAGGTCTACATAAATTTACATTTTGGATGGACGAAGACAATTTGGGAGTTTGGTAATTTCTTTTTTTTTTTTTAATCTTTTTTTGAAATAAAAAATTGTTTTTTTTTAAAAAATCAATGTTAGGACAAAACTTGATTTCGAAGTTTGTCAAGTTCAACCACAAAATACTATGTTATCAAGCATGGCTTTTTTGAACGGTAAAATATTTGATGAGTTTGTTTTTAATTAAATTTTGAAAAATTTTCATTTATTTTTTTGTTTGAAATATTTCTTTTTTTTTCATTTTGATCATTTGTTTTTTTTTTGTTTGAATAAATTTTTTTTTTTAATTTTTATTTAATTTTGATTTTTTTTTTTTTAGGTTCAATGTTTTACTCTTGCCCTGAATTACAAACACCTTCAGAAAATATGGCCATATTCAAAGTGGACATTCAAAACCAAAGTTCACAGCATACTTTGTACACCAACATAACCAACACTTTTTACGCTTCCAATGTTCAAATCATCAAGTCTTGCGGCAAAAATTCTTTCTTCACTTTTGGTCAATTTACTTCTATTGGAAATAATACAATGACTGGAGGTGCATCTTTTTGGAATGGTATAAAATTTTTATGACTTTAAATTTTATTATTTGTTTTTATGTTTTATTATTTGTTTTATATTTTTTTTAATTACAATTTATTTTTGATCCGTTATTCATAATTTTTTTTTAATAATATTTTATCATTTTTTAATTAATTATTTGATTTTGATATTTTATTATTTTTAATTTTTTTTTTAATTTTTAAATATTTTTTTGTCAATTATTTGATCAATTTTTGAACCATTAATTTAATTTTTAATTATTTTTTATTTGATTATTTTACTATTTCATTATTTATTATTTTATTTTATAATTTTGTTATTTTATTGTTTTAATTTTTAAATATTTTTATTTTATCATTTTTTGAATTATTTTATCCTTAAATCGATTTTATTTATTTTTATTTTGAATATCATTGTTTTTTGATTAATCTCATTTGAAATAATTAATATAGGGGAAGAATGGGAAAGAGTGTTCTATAAAGATTACGTAATCTTTCTTTATTCTCATGTGTACCAAGATAAATTGTACTTTGCATTGAATGATGGCGAATACATTAAAGTTTGTAGGAGGGATTGTACTCCAAAAGCTGTTCTCGATTGTCTCACAGTAACTAATTTTCGTTATGGAAATGTGTTTAATTTTGCGATCGATGATGTTACTGGTACAAAAAAAAAATTTTAAAAAAATGAGAAAATTAAAAAATAATAAAAAATAAAAAATAAAAAGTAAAAAATAAAAATAAAATAAAATAAAAAATAAAATAAAATAATAATAAAATAATTAAAAAGTAAAAAATAAAAAATATAAAATAAAAATAAACAATAAAAATAGTAAAAAATAAAAATAAAAATAACAATAAAAAACTAAATAAAATAAAAATAAAAATAAAAATAAAAATAAATAAATGATAAAATAAGAAAAATAAAATAAAAATAAAAATATTTAATAAAAACGAAAAAAAGATAAAAATTAATAAAATTTTAAATTAATTATTTTAGGGATTGGATACATTGCGGTAGATTTTACCGAAGTGATCATTTATTCATTCAACACAAACTTTGAAGTCAACAATACGTTCAATCCAGTTTTAAAGTTTAACAACTCGTTACAGATGTACTATTTCTCTTCCATGGCAGCACACAACAATTATCTTTTTGTTGGCGGATATTTTACATTGAATATAGGAGGATATTCTTACTCAAACATTTTTCTTTATCAATTTAACGAAGATCAAAGCAACGGAACTTTTTTGCCCTTCATCGGAACAGAACTCCCACAAAAAGCTGGCATTCAAACTCTTTATATTCACGATGACATATTGTACATTGGAGGAACTTTCACAAAGTAAAAAAAAAATTTTTTTTAAATTTTTTTTCAATTTATTTTAATTTATATTTTATTATTTATTTTTTTTTATATTTTTTATATTTTATTATTTTATTTTTTAATCTTAATTGAAATTAATTTTTTATTTTCTTAATTTCTTTTTTATTTCTTTTTTATTTTTTTTATTTTTTGTTATTAAATTTTTATTTATGAATGTTTACTGTAATTATATTTTTATTTCTTTTTTTATAAAATTTTATTATAGGATTTTGACACAGAGTGCAAACAACATCATAGCATATAACATCACAGCGCTCAACTACTCGCAAGAAATAAACGAAAGGTTCGTCAACTTTTTCCCCGCACCAGGAGAAACCGTCTACAAAATCATGTACTCCCCCTTCAAGTCGACCTTCTACCTCTTAACATGGCAAGGGGGATATGAATATAATTTGTATTACCAACAAAATGGCTCTAATTTTGTTCTTTTACAAAAAGCAGCGTACGCAATAGATTTATATGATTATCCTCCTTTCAAACTCAATTTTTTTTTTATTCTTCTCATTTCCGTTGGCGCTTTTTTATTTTTTTTAATTCCCGCTTTGTTTTTTTTTGTTTACTTCAAGAACAAGAGGGACAAACTCCGATCCAATTACATCCTCATCCCTGACTTCTCCGAGAATTCCATCCAGAACAACCTCCAGCTCATCATGCGCGACAACGACGTTCCTAAGGTTGATATCAACAAGTTGGTCCTTGGTGAGCCCATCGGTATTGGAGGGCAAGCTCTTGTAAGAAAAGGAGAATACAAAGGTTTAAAAAAAAAAAAATCTGTTTTTTTTTTTATTTTTAATTTTTTAATGTTTTTTTTATTTATTTTAGTGTGATCAAATTATCAATTTTTTTTTTTTTTAATTAAATTTTTTAAACATTTTTTTAAATATTTTTTTTTGTTTTTATTTTTTATTTATGTTGTTCATTTATTTTAGTATGATTAATATTATTAATTTTTTTTTTTATTAATTTTTTTAAAAAAATTTTATTTTTTACTTTTTTATTTTTTATTAATTTAATAAATTATTTTTGATTTTTTATAGAATTATTTTATCCACAATTATTTTTAATTTCTCTTTTTTTCAATAGGTGAAAAAGTAGCAGCGAAATCAATTCTACAAATGGGTGACTCCCAGTTTTCTGAATTTTTGAGAGAAATCAAACTTTTGTGTTCGTTCAAACACGAGAATATATTAAGAACAATAGGGATATGCATTCATTCACAAGAATTATTGTAAAAAAATAAATTTTGTTGAATATTTTTTTGAAATAATTTTTTTTTTACAATAATTTTTTATTTAAATGATTTTTTCAAAAACTTTTTTTTTATTTCATTATAATATTTTTTTAAAATTTAATAAATTTTATTTTTTTTTTTGAAAAGATTAATCACAGAGATGATGGATACAGATCTAGAAAAAGTTCTCAACAAATTAAATACGAAAGAAAAGTTCAGATGTTGTTTTCAAATCACAGAGGCCATAAAATATATGCATTCTTTTGATCCTCCCATCCTTCATCGAGATCTCAAACCTTCCAACATTTTGGTGAGCAAAAAAGGAATTTTTAAGTTATCTGATTTCGGGGTTTCGAGAGTGTCTGTTTCAAAATTTCAAGAAAATACTATGACAAGAGATGTTGGAACTGTTATATACATGGCTCCTGTAATAAAAAAATTTTTTTTATTTGTTTCTTATTTAATTTTTTAATTTTTTAATTTTTTAATTTTTTAATTTTTTAATTTTTTATTTTTATTTGTTTCTTATTTTTAATTTTTTAATTTTTTAATTTTTTAATTTTTTAATTTTTTAATTATTTAATTTTTAATTTTTTGAAAAGGAAATAATGTTGAGTTCAAAGTATGGTGAATTGGCTGATGTTTATTCTCTTGGTCTTCTTTTCATTGAAGTTTACCTTGAAAAAAATCCTTACCACAACATTCAGATAGCGTTTCTTCTCGATTTTATAGAAAAATTTAAAAACAAAGAAATTGTTAACTTTTTTATTCATATTCTAAATTTTAATAAATTTTTCAATTTGTTAGTTTCCTGACTATCCCGACGAAGAAAAACATAAATGCCCTCCTTTGTTAATTTCTCTGATGAAACAAATGACTTCTTTGAATCCAAAAGAAAGACCTCCTGCTTCCATTGTTTTGACAACTATGAAAGAGAAACGAATGCAAGTTCAACTTGAAGAATTGAAATAAAAAATTTATATTGAAAAAAAAAGTGGTTTTTTTAAATAAATAATTTAAAATTTAATTTAAACAATTATTTTTTATGAGGCTGAAAGTATTAATGTCACATTTTTTCAGTTTCTCAATAGACTCTTGATTAATTACACGAAAAGAAAATTTCTTCTTGAAAAAAGCACTTAAGCATTGTTGAACAAAAGTAGAAGCACTGCTTCGAAGCTTGGTCAACACCAAAGACAAACCAGACAATTCATTAAGAACAGATCCATCAAATAAAGGGTAATCGTAAAGTGTTAAATAAATGTCAAGAAGAGATAAAAAGTTGTCACAGTTTGAGTTAAAAGAAAATAAATTACAATCAGAGCTAAAAAGTTGAAATAAATAAGTGAAAAAAACAAAAGATCTCGAAAAGAAAAAAGATTGGGAGTCAAAAACTTCCGATTCAGTGAAAAAATACTTTCTTTGTTCGACGAAAACATTTTCTACATTGTCAAGAACAATCACAATCAACTCTGGAAACTTTGAAAACAAAATTTTAAGCAAAGAATTGACTTCATTTGAATGAGAGTTCAAATTTTTAGAAAAAGAAAAAGATAAGCAAGATACTGTGAAAAGAGACTCCGCTAACAAATACAAGAACAATGCTTCCTTTTCTAAATTGTTGGTGAAGAAGATGGGCTTGTTGGTGGACTTTATCACGGTGAATATCTTAATTTGGAGCCATATTTTGAATTTTTTGGTGAAAGAGGGATCTTCTCTCGTGGAAATGTATTTCACTACATTGCAAACAAACAAAGGGATGTTTTCCAATTTTTCCAACTCTATTTTTTCAACACTATCGTTTCTTTTTCAAATAATTAATTTAAATTAATTAATTATAAATTATTATATCAATTATTTAAAAAAATAATTTTTTTTTTTACAGTTTGAATTCATTGAAAAAATTGTGGACATTTTCTATTTCTGCGTTTACAAGGAATTTAAGTTTGGAAGACTTGAAATGATCCCAATAAAACAAATAAGAAGAATAAAGGAGAGGAAAAACAGGAGCAGCATAATCTCCGACCCGCTTGCCCTCATTCTCGAAACAAAAAGAAAGATGCAAACAAAAAGGAAAATCAAAATTCCAAAAGAGACACATCTCCTTCAACAAAACAGAAGAAACCAAAGAACTTTCTTGTTCGAAATGGTCCACACAACTAAAAAAATATCCGCTAAGCTTGGAGAAAGAAGAGTGTTTGAACTTTTCTAGACTTTGTTTTTCTCCATCGAAATTTTTCAAGTAAAAATGAAGATTGTTTTTGATGGCGGAGAAATACGAAGTGATTTTTAAAGTTAAGAAATGGTTGAGAACGAAATTTCTCCGGAAAAAGTTTTCTTTGACAGTTTTCATCCACACACTCAGCATCTCTTCTTTGTTGTAGTAGAACTCTTCTTTTAGATATTTCGAGAGGGAGAGGTTTATCAGTGAGTCGTATTCACCGAAATTTGAGTCGAAAATGTTCGAACAATTTTTGTCTTCCATTCTGCAACTAAACATACATTTACCTTTAAATAAATAAAAAATAAAAAATAAAAAATAAAAAAAAAAAATAAAAAATAAAAAATAAAAAATAAAAAATAAAAAATAAAAAATAAAAAATAAAAAAATGAAAAAAAAAAAATAAAATAAAAAAAATAAAATAAAAAAAATAATAAGTACCAATCTTTTCGACGTCAATGGGCTTGAGGAGACCTTCTCTGAAGAGACTGAAGCTCAAACCCTTCTCTTTCATCTTTTCGAAAGCTTTCTTTGACTTGAAAATTTTCCAACACACTTGTCCCTAAAAAATTGTTTTTAAATAAAAAATAAAAAAAATGAATAAAAAAAAAATAATAAATAATGAAAAAAATAAAAAAAAATAAAATAAAAAATAAAAAATAAAAAAATAAAAAATAAAAAATAAATATAAAAAATAAAAAAAATCAAAAAAATCAAAAAAATAAAAAAATTTTTTAAAGGTAAAGTAATAATAACAAAAATCTCGTTTACCTCAATAATCTCAAAGTTAGGCGATGATTTTTCACACGCAATATGTAACAGATTTTTTCTTTAAAAAATAATTTTTTGATTAATTTTATTTCATTTTTTTATTTTATTTTTTTATTTTTTATTTTTTATTTTTTATTTTATTTTATTTTATTTTATTTTTTCATTTTGTATACCCTCTGTGAAATAAGATATTAAGATCTTCCTTGATCATTTCCATAAATCCTTTCAAATCTTCTAAACTACCTTCGTGTATGGAATCCCAAACCTTCAAAATTAATATTTTAAAAAAAAACATAAAAAAATAAAAAAATAAAAAAATAAAAAAATAAAAAATTAAAAATCAAAAAATAATAATAAAAATGTAAAAATAATTTTTTTTTTACAGTTTTTTTCTTCTTTTTTTTGACAATGACTTCAGATGATTCTTCTGATTCCTCCTTCAAAACAATACCATCCCGTTTGATTCTATTGCGAGTGTTGTACCTGCTGGGAGTGGGAGTGTTGACAGAAGACTTTTTATTTTTCTCCTCCGGTTTTTTCTTAAGCGGAGATTTCTTGGCGGATGTTTTTTTCTTATTTGCTTTTTCTTTTTCGTATGATGATTCATAATCTGATGATAATGAATTATCTTCATCTGATTCGTTAAATTCTTCAGATTCTGATTCTTCGCTCAGCTTTTCATATTTATCAATTTTTTTGGCGGGCTTTTTCTTTTGCAAAAAAAAATTATAAAAAAATTTTTTTGCTGCAATAATTAATTACCTTTGATGATTTATTATTCTTTATTTCCATTTGATCCTTCTTCTCTTTATCCAATAATTTCATTTTCTTTGCCTTTTTGTTGTCTTCTTTAATATTATCGATTTCATTTGTTATTTTTCTCTTTTCGCGATTGGATAGATTTGGCAAACTTTGTTCATCTCCTTTAGTTTTATTGTTTTTGAAAAAAATGGAAATAAGGGGTTGATTTTTGTCTATTTTCTTCTTTTTCATTTTTTTTTTTATTTCAAGATTGCCTATAATTGATGATAAAAGTCGAACTATAACAATTTTCTCCCAAGAACAACTTTTCTTAAAAGAAAACACGAAACCTTGGAAGATAGATCAGAAATTCCACAGCAGATTCTGGTTGCTAGCAAAAATGAAAGGGAATTCAAAATAGAAAATGAAAGAACAGGGAGACAGAAAAAAGGGAGTAAAATAAAAAATAAGAAACCTTTTAGATACAACCAAAGATTTTTCCATTCGAATGAAATAAATTCCCAATTTTTTTGCTTTTAAACAATTTTTTTTTTATTAACCAACCAAAAAAAATAAAATAAGATAGCTTGCTAAAATCATTTGCTGTGCATCTTTTCATTTAAAATTTTCAAGAAAAAACACAAAAAATGTAAATAATTTTAGTGTAAACAGCATTAACATTCAATCCACAGATATTGAACTTTCCCATTTACTCAAGAATAAACATATTCCTACAATTTCAAGATATTTTTAAAAAGGAAAAAAATTTGTGTAAAAAAAAATCAAAAAAAAATAAAAAAAAATAAAAAAAATAAAAAAAAATGAATCCTTTAACAAAACTTATTCAAACCAAAAAAAGAAATCCTATGATCAAAAGATTAATCCACATCCAATATAGATTGGAAACACTATTCGATTCAATTAAAGGAAGATTAGATTCAATTTATGCAAGATTCGATTCAATGGAAGAAAAATTGGTTTCAATCGATGATAAATTAGATGAAATCCTCAACATTCTTGGACCAACATTCGATATTGAAGTAATAAAAAAAAAATTTAAAAAAAAAAAAATTTTTACATTTTTATTTTATTTTGATTTTTTCCTTAAGATATTGAAAGAAATACTCAATTTGAGCAGAGGAAAACCAATGGAAGAACTTTCCCCTCCAAACAATGATCAAAATGAAACAAAAAGCAAATCTGTCAATTCTCCCAAAAGAAAACACGAAACCTTGGAAGATAGATCAGAAAGTCCACTTACAACAGAGAAGATTCTGGTTGCTCAAACAACAGTCCAACAAAAAAAAACAAAAGTGAAAGGGAATTCAAGAGTAAAAGAAAATCAAGAATCCAATTAGATAAAACCAAAGATATTCACCATTTGGATCAAACTTATTTTTTCTTTCAAATGCCAAACATCAAAATAAAATAAATAGCTTGCTAATTTCAATTTTGTTTTTACATTAATAAAAAAAAAAAAAATTTGTCAGATGGAAGAATCAAAAAAGAAATATTTTGTGAAAAATGACGAGGGAAAAGATTTATTCTTGATAATGGATCATGTAAATGACAACATGATATGTGGTTGCACCAATTTATTGATAGATTCAAAATTGTGCGCATTATGCCCCAAATCATTTTGCAAAGTTTGCCACAAAGGAGAGAACAAATGCCCTATCTGCTCAGATGAATTGGAAGATGGGAAAAAAATGAACACATTGATAGGAAAATTGAAAGCAAAATGCCTGATTTGTGGTAAAAATAACTAATATTTCTTTAAATATCAATAATGGAACCATCAATGATTTAAAATATCGATCACCAATTTCAATTTTCATTTTCATTGAGAGGTTTTATTGATTATTTCCTTGGAGTGATTATAAATCTTTCATCTGAAATAAACAGACATAAAATTTGATGCAAAGAATCAAAACTTTAAATAAGGTTCATCTTCTCTTATATAAGTCCAATATTTCAATCCTATTTTTGGTTTTATAAATTTTTTTTTTTAAATTTGTAAATTGGAAGACGACTTATCAGATGCACATTGTTGGATAATGTAACTCAACTTTTCCTATGAAAATTTTTTTTTTGAGAGAATTTAATCTGCCATATATTATATATAATAATTTGGATCATTTTTTATATCTCAACATAAGATACTATATAATTGATCAATGAGATGCAAATTATGCTATTCTCATTTGTATATTTTGATTAATATTGTTCCATCATTTTAACTAACAATTATCTTTACAATCAGGAGAAGAAATATTGGTGATGGACATCAAAAATCACGCAACGAGCGAGGAGGAACATGAGTTCGAGTGCAATGGCTGCAAAATCAAAGAGAAGAAGATTCTCTTGGAGATCCATCAACAACAGTGCTGTCCTTACCTCTCCAACCTCAACATGAAGTTGAACTTTGAATTGAACAAGCTCAAAGAAGAGAACAAAAAGATCCAGTTCCTCGTCGAGCACAACCAAATGATGAACGAGAAGCTCGACAAGATGTTCGAAAACATGGAGCTTTTGAACGAAGAGAACATGAAGAAGTTGAACGAAGCGATTGACGAGAAGATCAACAAGAAGCTTGAGATCATTGAGGAGGAGAATATCAGCTTGAGAAATCAGTTGGATTCTTTGAAGAAGGAGAACGAGTTGTTGAAGCAATTTAAGCTGGAACATGAGAAGAAGAAATACAACGAAAACATTTTTTACGTAAAGAAAAATGTTAAGATTGAGGACCTTGTTTTTGATGACAAGCAGATCATTGAGAATAATACTGATTACATTAATAGTAACCCTAACAATCATAACACCAACTCCGAGAAGAAGGAGGTCAAGGATCCTGAAAAGAAGGAGCCAGAAAAGAAGGAGCCCGAGAAAAAGCCTCTCCAAAACATTCCTAACTCAAATCAGAGCAAAAAGAAGAAGAATCAAAAATAACAAAAAATAGTTTTCTTTTTTTATTGAAACACTCGAAATAAAAATTTAAGCTTAGTTTTGATAATTATTCCATTTTGTTTTTTCTTCATGTCCATCGTTACTATTCCATTTGTTTTTTTTTGGGTTTTCATCCATTTCTATGTTGCTCATCTTTTTATCAAAGTCTTTATTTCTCTTCCAAAATATTATGGATGCGACAACAATGATTAAAATTGATCCTCCAACAACACCCACCACAATACCAACAATAGCACCAGTAGAAAGACCTCCACAGCCCAACGATGTTGACAAAGTGACAGAAAGAGTTCCTTGNAGTATTCTCTATTCCGCTAAACTCAGAGTTGGACAAGGAGAAAACCAAAGAGAAGCGAATCTTTCAAATTCCTGAAATATACTTCAATGATTCTATTTTCATTTCCAATCTAAATGAAAGACTCAAAAAATCAAAGAAAACATGGATCCAACCAAAGCTTTTTATTTTTTTAAAAATGAAGACAATCAAAAAGGAAGACTATTTTATTTTCTGAGAAAAAAAAATAGGTAAAAAGGGAGTTTTGTCATTAAAACAATTAGGAAATTTTATTCAAAGATTAAATCTCCGTTTTTGTCAATGAGTAACCATTATAAGCACAATAGTGGAGTTAAATCTCCTTTTTTTCAAGAATTTTTTCAAAGCACTCTTCAAAAATTTGATATCATCAAAAATCTTCTTAGAAATTGGGAATCTTCTTTTAGTTTTTGTTATCTTCAGCTTCAACTCACAATCTGTAATGTTGTGATCAGTTCCAAAAGGAGCTGCTTTGACCCGAATAGGAGTGAGGTAATATCGAAGATCTGTAGAAAAAAGGATGTGATCAATAATTTTTGGAACAACTTTTTGAGATCCTCGTAAAACCATACAACCTGTCTTGAATACAGAATCACTTTCCCTATTTCATTTTATTTGCAACAGATACTTGCTAACTTTAGATTAAGATTCTGATGACGAGGGAACAAAATCATATATATTTTATCAAACTCCCAAATAACAAACACAGAATTTCAATGTAAGCATATCCAATGAGTGAGGTTTTAGATTGTAGTAAGCAAAGATAGATAGAGGAGAGATTTTAGTATCAACAAATAAAACATTTAGTTTTGATAGTGGGCCAGAGATAAGTCAGCCCAAATAGGCTTCATGAACATCCCTTTCTATACCAAAACAATACTCCAGTGGAAGTTGAATTTTGTTGAAATGAAGTAGTAGAATTCAGATATTTCAGTAAGTTTCAATTTGTTTTCCATCAAAACAATCAAATCATAAAAGTCAAGATTGATCCATGCAATTATATTTTTCCATTTCTTCGAAAAATCAGCTTTTTTTTTTACATGCTGAAATTGAATTAGGTTCGACACAGGAACATAAAACCTGAACATTAATTGTGATAAAATTCAGACTACGTTCCTTTTGAGAATGAATCTCAGCTTATTTTGTTTCCTCTGAGCCACAGGTATATTAGAGTTGGAGATTGGAACAGATTGGAAATTGAAGATTCTGTTCGAGATGAAAGATAAAAAGATCCTTGTAATGAGTAAATAGGTTCTGACAGAAAATTCCTTTTTTGACATCAAGGGAAAAGAGAAATCCCAAACAGCTATCTTGATTTAATCATTAGAATTGTTTTATCAAATCAAAAAAATAAAAAAATGAGAAAAAGAATCTTTATTCTCCTCACAATTATAATTCTTTTGGCATCATTGAATTGTGCCTATTTTACCTATTTGTTCAATCCTGATCCTTTGATATTTGATTATAAATATAATAAATCAAATCCTCTTTATCAACATTATGATAAAATATTTCAAGAGATTGAAGAAAATGGAGGGATAAATGAAAACGAAATAAATGAAATTGAGAATTTGGATCCAAGAACAAAAAAATTTCTGCTTTTGATTAAAATCATTATTTTCAAAAATAAAATATTTTTGAAAGATTATACTGAAGGACACTATAGAGTGGGACATTTTACTTCTTTATTAAAAAAGTTGATGTGGGAAAACATATTACCAGATATCCAGTTCTTTGTTTGTTTACATGATAATCCTCCACTCCTACCTTCTTTCTATCATCTCCGTTTTCTAGTATTTACTGGAATAAGAACTCATCCGCCAACCAAATTTCTATGTAAAACTAAAAACCATATTTTATTTTATTTAAATTATAAATTATAATAAAATTAATTGAATTTAATTTAAACCAAATATTTAATTCTTTAAATTTAATTTATTTATACCATATTAAATTAAATATAAATGATTCATTTTAATATTTATACCATATTAAATTAAATATAAATGATTCATTTTAAAAGGCATCCCAGATTTGTACAGTTTCAATTTATTCAGACAGTCTGTAATGAGAAAGGTGTTCCAAAAAAAAATAAATGATAAAAATCTAAAAAGAGATAATAACAACAACAAATTGCTAGAAGAAGGAAAGTACATTAATAACCATCATTCGAATGAAATAAACAAAAAAAGAGACAAAAAATACATTGAGTGGAACAAAAAAGAAGAAAAAATGTTCTGGAGGTAAAAAAAAAATAGAATATAAATAAATTGTTTTGGTTGGAAGTTTATTATTCATTCCAATAAAAAAAAAAAAAAAAATAACAATAAAGGGGATCAAGCACTGGACAGCCACCGTTATTATTTGAAGAAACATTTTTAAACGCAACCCGAATTCCTAGATTCAATTTAGTAAATATTTCCATTCATTTTCCACAATACTTAGATGCTAGGTTTACAGGATACACCCACAGTAAAATTTACAATTTATTTTACTTTATAAATTTTTGAAAAAAAATTAAAGTTGGAAATAAAAATCAAATGAATGATATAATAAGTTACTATGGAGAAACAGTGAAAGACACAAAACCAGAAGATCATTTAATTTATAAATACTTAGGTCTACAAACAAGTTTTAAAGGAAAGAATAATAATTTAGATTTTTTTATTTTTAGTGAGCGTTGATGGGAATGCTGCTTCTTGGATGAGAGTATCTTGGATTTTGATTTCTAATTCTGCTTTATTTCTTCAAGAATCACATTTTTATCAATGGTTTTACCCAATAATGATACCATATGTTCATTATGTTCCTATCCATTACAATCTTTCAAATCTGATTGATATTTATCTTTGGGCAAAGCAAAATGATGAAATTTTATACAAAATATCAAAACAATCAACACAATTTGCTTTGGAACACATTACTTACAAAAAAGTAATTCAATTTTTTAATTATTTTTTTTGGAAATATCGATCTGTTCAAAAATTTGAAGTTTACTCTCCTCCCTCCATGAAAAAAGCTCCTTTCCATTACTTTATGTTATTGTATTTTTTAAGAGATTATTTTTTGTATTTAAATATCATTTTCATTTTTTTGATAATTTTCTTAATAAAACTTTTTTTCTTCAAAAACTAAAAAAAAAAAAATTTTAATTTTTTTTTTATCTTTTTTCTTTGACAGTTTTAAGTAACACATAAGCTAGTACAAGAAAGCCAATGCTTAACCCAAATAAAGCATAAATGTCCCAATAAAAGTGATTCACTGAAAGACCAAAATTTTGTAAATACAATCTCCCATTTATTGGTATTGGTTTGAATCCTTTTGGATTAAAATTTACTGCCAAATTATTCAATTCATTCACCATCAATGCCTTTGGAAAATAAAGTAAAAATTATAATTTAAAAAAATAAAAAATAAATTTTATTAAATATTTTGTTTACTTCAAAAGCGTAATTCATGAAGGAAGCCCATTTTAACCAACTGACGTAACTAGGAATGTTTGTTTTGTTTACCAAAAATCCTCCAAACAACATGAAAAATAACATGAATAAAATTGCTACCAAATTTCCCAACCCTTTTTTATTTTTATTTTTTTTAAAAAAAATTCAAAAATTTATTAAAAATAAAAATTTAAAATTTAATTTACCAACTGAAGGAATAATCTTTTAAAAAAATAATAAATAAAAAATAAAATAAAAAATAAAACGAAAAAAAAAGGTACAGTAGAAACACATAGACAAAAAGTAGTAGAAACAATTGATACTAATGTTACTATCAACGTAAACCAAAGAAAATGATTCACCCCTGGATGTAACCCTATTTATTTTATACAAATAAAAAATATAAATAAAGAATATAAACACAAAAAGTAAAAATAAATAATATAAATAATCTAAATTGTATAAAAATCAAAAAATAAAAAATGTAAATAAATAAAAAAATAAAATAAATAAAAAATAAAACAAAAAGGATAAAGAATATATTTTTAAAAAAAGTACCGATCATGTAGTAGATGATACTACTCAAAACAATGGGAGGGAGGACCTTAAAAAAAGAAATAAAAGTTTTTGAAAAAATTTTTTAATTTTTTAAATTACCCTCATTGGAATCAAATCACAAACCGTCTTTGCTGCAAAATATGCTCCACTTTTAAAATGAAAAAAAAATAAAAATTAATTTAAATTAATATTTTATTTTATTTATTTTATTTTATTTTATATTTATAATTTTATTTAATATTTATAATTTTATTTAATATTTTACCTAGAATAATAACCATTTGCCTTTTCACGAAGGTAAAGAGATCTTTCAGAGAAGAAAATGTCAATAGAAGTTAAACTTCCAAAAGACAATAATGCCACTATAAAAAATAAACATCCTATTCTGTCTTGTACTCCCGCTATGTCCTATATTCATCCCCACAAATAAAATTTATAAAAAAAAAATAAAATTAATTTTAAATCAATATTATTTCTTTATTTCTTCTATTTTTCTTTTATTTATTTTTTAATTCTTATTTTATTTTATTTTATTTATTATATTTATTTCTTAATTCTTATTTATTTATTTTATTTTATTTATTTTATTTTATTTATTTATTTTATTTATTTTATTTTATTTATTTATTTTATTTATTTTATTTTATTTTATTTATTTTATTTTATTTTATTTATTTTATTTATTTTATTTATTTTATTTATCTTATTTTATTTATTCTATTTTTATTTTATTTTATTTGAAAGGATGATTTATTTGTTAAAGAAAGAGGGAAAAGAAAGAGGGAAAAGTAACCTTTCCTAAATGCCAATACAAACCACCAAGAAAGAGAGAGATGATGATGATCATGGCATATTGAAAACGAAGAAGGTAGGGATTTCTAAAAATATGTTTTAAAGTTCTTTGACTTATGTAATAAAATTGTAAAATAAAGGGATTTGCATGTTCTCCTATTTCCGCACTTGCTTCTCTTCTCTCTCCTTCTTCCCCCTCCCTTTCTCCTCCTATTTCTTCTCCTCCTATTCCTTCTCCTCTCTCTTCTATCAATCTCTCTCCTTCTCCTTCTCCTTCCATTATCTTAATATTTTCTTCTCCATTCCTTTTTTTTTTTTTAATTTAAAAATTAATTTTAGTTAATTTAAAATTACAACAAGAAAAGTTTTGAAATAAAAATTTAGATTTCTATCATCATATTTATAATTTATATTTTATATTTTTAAATTTTATATTTTATATTTTATATTTTATATTTTTATATTTTATATTTTTATATTTTATATTTTATATTTTATATTTCATATTTTATATTTTATATTTTATATTTTATATTTTAAATTTATTTAATATTTCAAGTTTTATAAATTTTATTTTATATTTATTTTATTTTTAAAAAAAAAAGCATTATCGAACAACATACCAGTATTTTCAGTGGTGAATGCAGTAGGATCAACGATATCAAGAAGAACATCATGCGGAGTATATTTGAATGCAGGAAGAGAGAACGGAGTGGCCTCCACAAAAGCTTTCACTTCACAAGCTGCTGTTCTCACTCTCATCGCAATTTGGTTTTCTCAAAACAGAGAAAACAAAGACAAAGAACTTCATTTGCGTCGTCAATTAGTCGAATCTTTGTTGGTATTATAATAATTTTTTTTTTACATAAAAAGAAAATAAAAAATAAAAAATAAAAAATAAAAAATAAAAAATAAAAAATAAAAATAAACAATAAAATGAATAAAAAATAAAAAATAATGATAAATTTTTTAAAGATAAAAAATATTAAAAGAAAAATAAGTATTAACCATGAAAATTAAAAGTTTTGAAAGTAATAAACAAAAATATTTTATAATTAATGAATTAATTTTTTATTTAAAAGGGATTACCAGTTACGATTCGAAGTACGATAACAAGAACAGAACAATTATGTAAGAATGCAGCAGAATATTTACTGAAGTGGGGAGGAGGATGCTTCATTTTGGGTAAGGACTATGGAGAGTCCATTGCTAGAGAAGCTGCCTTGAAAATAAAAGAAATTGGTTACATTCAAGCAGAAGGTTACCCTGGTGGTTCTTTAAAACATGGACCTTTTGCTCTAATTGAAGAGGGAACCCCCATTTTCTTGATCATTTTGGATGATAACGAGCAACACAGGTTCATTTTTATTTTTATTATTATTTTTTTATTTTTTTATTTTTATTTTTTTTTTTTACTGATATTTTTGTGTTTTGTTTTTTATTTTTATTAATAATTTTAGTAAATATTTTTTAAATTTTTTGTTAAAAAAAAAAAAAAAAACTTATTCACGACTTTTTATAGAATGAAAACAACAGCTCACGAGGTGAAAGCTAGAAAATCATATAACATTGTAATCACTGATCTCCCTGTCACACCTTCTCTCAAAGAGATAGCAGATCTCATCATCACTATTCCTTCTGATGGTCCTCTCACTCCTCTCGTTTCTATCATCCCTTTTCAAATGATAGCTTACTTTCTCTCTATTTCAAAGGGAATAAATCCTGATAAACCACGTAACCTTGCAAAAGCTGTTACTGTCTAAAAATTAAATCAAATTTTTATTTTTGAAAATCTTTCAATTTCTTTTTCCTGATTTCAAAGAGTTAATATCATCAAAAAAAAAAAAAAATGAGGGGAAACCAAATTTATTCGCTTTTCCTGTTAATTTTACTAATTTTCATTTTGATATCAGTTTTTATCACAACAATCAACTCCAATTTGAAGAATAATTCACAAATAGAAAAAACACCAGAAAAATTGAAGATTTCCTCTGAATGGAGCGACCCTCATAGCGAAAATTATTCTAAATTATCTTGTTTGGGATTTGATCCAGATGATGATATTGTGGCATTAGAATCAAGAAGTTGCATTTTCACAAATGTTTGTTTTGATTTGTAAAATATTCTTTTTTTTTTAGTTGGATTCCTTTCATATTGCAAAAGAATTTTAATAGGTGGAAATAATTGTCACTAATCCATAAACTTTTTTTTTTTGATTAATAATAATTGAATAGTGATAATTTGAATGAGATCTTGTATTTTGAAAACGAAAAATTCCCGACTTTAATAAGATATAACAAAACAGGGATGAGAAATGATTCAAACAATGGAGAATTTATTTCTTTTTCCAAAATGAAAACACCATGGGAACGTTTCTATAGATTTCATGCATCTCTCAAAGTACTGAATCAAGAAATGTACAAAGAGAGCAACAGTAACAAAAATAAAAATTTACCGTTATAAAATTTTTAAATAATTCTATTAATTATTTTATAAATTATTGTATTTTTTTTTGAATTTAATTTTACAAAAAAAAAAAGATGTTGTTTTTCACAGAAAATTTTCGATAATGGTTCAAACTTACACATGGGAAAATCTTGGACACATTATTTTTGATTTATTTTTGTAAATTTATTTGTTCAATTTGAATGTTTAATCATTTTAAAATTTTATTTTTTGAAAGCCCAATTTTTCATGCTTTAATCGAACACGACAAAAAAGAAATGGTTCAAGAAGCAGACGTGTTTTTTTTTAAAGACATTGACATTTTGAAAAACAAATTTTGGGATCTTTGCCAATATTTTAATGGAGGAAAATTTTTTGATAGATACAAAATGAAATCTTTTTTTGATAAAAAGAAATATATTTGTTTTAAAGAACTTCTTGTAAATTTATTCAATTTATTCACTTCGTTTATTTAAATTTATTTTCTTTTTTGAAAGATTGGAACACCTAATGCCGTTTTCACTAGAAGATCTCCAAATAAATATTGGACAAGAAACAGAAATCTTGTTAAGGATGAAGAAAGTGGAATTTCAAAGTAAAAAGAAAAATATTTAATTTTTAATAAAATTTTTTACAAAAGAAAAAAAAATCTCCAAAAAAGAATTAATTCTTATTAAATTATGATTTAATTAAAAAAATTTTACAGTGGAATGGGGAAATATTTGTGGGAGTTTAGGAAATATTTTCTCAAAAGAATTTTCGGAAGTGATTTTGTTGAGATACCTCCCAAAAAACACAGAATAACAATTTTCATGAAATACAACAAAAGAAAAATCGAAAACATCAATGAAATTATTCTTTTCATCAAAAATAAATACAACAATAAACACATTGACATGACAATCATTGATCCCTCAACATTATCTTTCAAAGAACAAATGCAATTAATGTTAAAAACAACCATTTTGATTTCTCCTTGTGGTAAACTAATTTTTTTATTTTAATGAAATTAAAACAAATTATTTTTCAATTTTAATTTTTTTTTTTTTAAAGGTACAATTTCTATTGTTGGATTTTTTCTCCCAAATGGAGCCTCGTTGATTGTTACGGACATCATTGGCATAGGAAGATACGAAGTAACTAATGATCATATGGAAGCACATCTTTGGAATGCTTGTTTTTGGTTAAATGATTATTACCTTCCTCCTCAAATGATAGATAAAAGAAGTATTGAAGAAATGAGAAAGAAAAAGAGTTTTTACAGGGAAGGCCGTGATATTGATGTGACAATTAGTATAGATATTATTGACAAAATTTTGAGAGTTGCTTTAAACAATATGGGATGATTGACTAAATTATTTATTTCTTTTTTTTTTTGTTGTTTTATTTATCCTGATAGAAAATTTTAATATCATAAACTTATTTGTCAATGAATTCAAAAAATTAATGTTTAATCGGAAATAATTTTATTTATAATTTTGACAAAATTCAAAAAAAAAAAAAAAAAAAAAAAAAATTGAACGATGAGAATCCCAAAGATTCCTTTCCTCAAGATCATATTGAATACCATTCTGGTTTTATTCTTTGTATATCTTATCATTTTTGAGATGTTAGGTGAAAAGGGGAATTCAAAGATAAACACAGGAGAAAGAATCGAGAAAAATAAGGAAGTGAACGTGGTGGGGTTCGTGGATAAGATGGATAAGGATGGATGTTTCTCAATTGCCTCAATGTTGATGTATGATTACACCCCAAACATTTATACCCTTGATTTCGAATTGTTAAAGGAAGATAAAGAAGGAGGGGAGGAATTGATCAAAGAATCGAAATGGCATCTCCAAACCTTCAACAAGATGAAGATTTACAATCATTATTGCCACAGAAAGGATGTGAAAAAAGATGATTTGATTATCCTTTCAGATATCCAAGATGTGGCCTATATGAGGAGTGCATCCAAATTCTACGACAAATTTTATGAGATCAAAAATAACTTTAATAAATCCATCTTTTTGAGTTCATTTAAAGAAATTAATCCATTTGGGCATCGCCTCTTTTCCAAATGTCCTTTATCAAGAGAAAGGTAAAAAATTTACATTTTAAATGCCAAGCGGATTTAAAACTATATTTTTTAATTAGAGCAAAAAAAATGTACGAATATTTGGGAAAAACAAAAAAAGGGCAATTTGTTAATTCAGGTAATTATTTTT
The DNA here is from genome assembly GCA_024220525.1 of Cochliopodium minus. Lineage (NCBI taxonomy): Eukaryota > Discosea > Himatismenida > Cochliopodiidae > Cochliopodium > Cochliopodium minus. The sequence continues at coordinate 8,761 of JAMYWO010000104.1, read as the reverse complement.
TCAATAATTTTATTTTTATTTTTTTAAATTTTAAATAATAAATTTAATTTGTTATATATGAAGGATTATTGGTTGGAGAAGTTGAAATGGTCACTAAATTTCTTGCAGCTTGCAAACAGATCCAACAATTTTTTGGGGAGGAATGCAAGAATGAGCAACTTACGTTTAGTTTGGGTTATTTTTTTTTGAATGATTGGGTTGGTATGGATGATTGGGACGTAAAAATTTTGAATTTTTGTTTAGACAAATTTAAATTACATTTTTTTAAAGTTATTTGCAGGACCAAGCACTCCTAGTGAAATCATAGAAAAAAAATTTCCCAAAAAAAATTTGGTTGTAAAAATGAACACAGAAAAGAAAAATTACATTTTTGTTCATCATGGCAGTGGTAGATTCGTTGACCATTTCAAGATGGTAAAAAAATTTAAACAAAAAATTAAAATTTTAATTTAAAATATGTGTATTTAAAAAAAAGAGAGAAAAAATGTTTGATCATAATTTTACAAAAGTACTTGAAGATAGGTTGTTGTATTTAAATGAGAAGCAAGTATTTTTTTCTAGAGTTTGTGGGCATTTTAAAGATATAGAAAAGTATGACAAAAAATCAGAGGACGAAAGATCTAATGCAAGGAAGAAAGAAAATGAGGAAAAGATGGAACACGTCCGAAAAAATATCAAACCGTTATGAATTTTGAGAAAAAATTTTATTAAAATATTTATTTTTCAAAATTATTTTATATTTTTTTAAAAATTATTTAATTTAAAGTTTTTTTTTTCCAATTTAATAAATAAAATCTAGTTTCTTTTTTTTGTTATTTTACAAAAAAGTTGAGAGGAAGAAGAATCAAAAGAAAAATTAAAGAATGAGAAAGGGAAAGGAAAAAAAAAAAAAGAAGATAAAAGTTATTTTTTTTTATTATCGTAAGATTTTTGGATTTCTTTGACACGATTAAGAACCAAATTTTTCTCAGTGCCAGACATGAACCCAAATTTCTTTTTGTCTTTTCCCTTATAAGTCATCTCAAAAGCATGTCGGATGTTGTTGGTGTCGGGAACATCGGTGAGGGAGAGGTGGGTGAGTTCGAAGGTCTTGGCTTTGGAGAGGACGTTCTTTTTGTATGAGCAGATAACGGCCATGTCGTTGAAGAGGTAGAGTTTGCGGTTGCGTGAGTTGGAGCGGATGTATTCTTTTATTTCCAGCTCCATTTCCAACTTGCGTGTTTCTTGAACGAGCCCTTTTAAAAAAAAAATAAATATAAGAATTTTTTAAAAAATAAAAAAATAATAAAATAAATAAATCTTTTCAATTTTTTAAAAAATAAAAAATAATAAAATAAATAGATTAATTTGATAAAAAAATAAAGTACATAATAATACAAGTTTTGTAATTAAAAAATTGAATGAAAAAATAACTAATTGAATAAAAAAATTACTTTAAAAAGGAAATTAATTAAAACAAATTAATATGATAAAAATAAAAAATGAAAAAATTATTTATTTATTAATCTATCTTTATTAAAAAAAAAAAAATAAAAAGAATAGTTTATATTTTTCGGATTTACCAGGAACTTTGATATTCTCTTTGATATCAGCAAGCTTGATGAGATTCTCAAGGCAAAACTTCTTCTCCTTACAAAATTCCTCAACTTGAGTGAAATAATCCAAAGAAGACTTGCAATCGTTATGATCAGGGTGAGTGTCGTTTAAAAAATATTTGATGAGAACTTTGAAAAATTTGCAATAATGCTGAGTACGCTGCAAGGGTTGTACTAACAAGTAATATATCGATTTCACGGTGTTCTCCGACTCTAAGAGGAACTGGCAGAACTTTTGGTTTTTATCCTTGTAGCTCTCTAGGTTGGCAAAGTTGGTGGGCAACACTTTAATGTAATCCATCAGTTGTTCTTTGTACAATTTTACCTTTAAAGGTGAAAAAAATATATATAAAATAAAATCAATTATAATAAATTAATGAATAAGAAAATAAAAAAAAATTATAAAAATTATAATATCAATTTAAAAATAATAATAAATTTGGCGGTAAAGATAAATATTTTCTCTTCAATTTTGAATAAAGGGTAAAATTATAGAAAGGAGTAAATTTTGATAAATTGCCAAAAAAATATTGGAGATAATTTTTTGATTTAGGATCTCCGGGTATTGTTAAAGGAGATTTAAATTTAAATAAGAATAAATCAAAGAAGCAATAATTATGAATAATATTAGTATGATTGAAATACAAATAAAAATTATAAAATATAATTCAATTATGGAAGTTTTTTATAGGATCTATACCAAAATAAATTAAAATAAATAAATCTTTTTTTTTTCTTACAATTTCATTGAAACATTGTCCCACGGGTTCAGCGGTTTTGGCCCTCCTCATCAATTCTGATAATATTTTTTCAAATTGTTCAACAGCGGTAGATATATTAGAAAATAATTTTTGTTTGACATCTTTATTATCCTCTCTTGTGAATATTTTTAAACTATTGGGTATATAATGCTATATATGAAAGAAATGAGAAAATGGGGTTAAAATTAAAATTAAAAAATATCTCACTGAATTCAATAATTTCATATCGTCCACATATTCATCTTCAGATTTAACAAATTGATTTATCAAATCATATCTCTTCGTTTCATATTCTAATTCGATATTTTTATCTTGGACTTCCTCTTTCTCTTCTTCATTTATATCCCAATCAACTTTGATAGCCTTTTTGGGGAAATATCCAATATTTCCATTAAATTCACCTTTCCAATATTCTACTTGCTTATTATAGAAAATTAGAGTGATTATATCACCTTGTTTAAAAGATATCTCCCTATGATTTTCGGCATCATAATCTTCCAACGTTGTCACTTTTTTATATTCATCATCATCTTCTAATTTTAATTCCAAAGGTATCAATTCAGGTGTTAAATTATTATTATTATTATTGGACCCTATATTTGTTGTATATATACTCGCTCTATGCATCGTATCAGGTGGGAGAGTATCAAAAAAATTTATTTATTTTTTTTTTTATTTTTATTTTTTTATTCTGAATATATTAATATTTGCATTTTTAAATTATCAATCAAAGATTGGAGATCATTAATGGTTATTTGACATCCAATTAACTTTTAAGATAAATATCGATTGGATTGACTTTTTCAATAAATTCAAGATTGATTATTAAAATTAATTTTATTCTTCAAGTTTCTTCATTAGTTATATAATAACCTGATTTCAAAGCATTGATTGACTCATCCAATTTGTTGTTTTTGACAAATATATAATCGGTCAAATAAGTTGAAAGAGCAAAGATGCTGATGGATCTCTCTGCCAAACAAGTACTGATTTTGGCAAGGATTCCTATGAGACCAAAATCAAGATTTCCTATTTTGTTTTGTTAACAAATAATCCAAAAAGATAATAAATTTCTCAGTTAATTTAATCCCCGTTTTAAAAAAAATTTTATGTTCAACCTTTGATTTTGAATACCTTCCAATCTGATTCAATTTTATAATCTTCATTTTCTATATCCACTTTGATTTTATCATCCAAAATTATGCTTATTTCATCTTTTGTCACAGTGAATGAAAAGAGTGATGAATCAGAATTGGGTACCATCAGATGATTGATTTTGGACAAATTTATCTTTGGATTGAATTTATAAATAGAATAGGTATCTTTCAACAAAACCAGTGTCAATCTATCTTCCATTCTTTCAACAAATTTTTTTTTTATTTTTCAGATAATAAATCCAAAAAAAAAAAAATTGAGAGATATCTCTTCCAATCAAAGTTCTTGTTAAAATTTGATCACAATTTCATCTTATTGCGGGAATAGATCATCATAGATGAGTGGATTGATCTCCCAAAATCTTTTCAATTACGATGGAATGATATGTATGCCTCACCTTTTTTAATATAAATGGGTTGGATTTATGAAAGTTCTTTTTAATTGATTTTATAATAGTGATCAAATTCGTTAATGATAAATATTTTTGATTCCTTTCGATCCTCTCAATTATTGTTATTCATTCTTAATTTGTTGACAATCGTATCTATATGTATCCTATATTCAAAGACATTCCATGGTTTAGCTGATGTCAAAATATGGTCTTTTTCACACACTAAAAAACAGGAGGTGGATCATGAGGAATACATGTTGATAGGATTAGAGTAGTAGTGATTGGAGACTTTTGCGTCACTTCTCGATCAACTGCAATGATTCAATAGAGAAAAACAGCTATCCGAGGCACCCCCTCATTTTCATTGAAGAAACTCGAGAATGTGTATAAGCATAAGCAATATTCCATCTTCTTTTTGTGGAGATAAAATGATATAAAAAAATATGGTTACATATGCATCAAATTACCATAAGGAAAAATAATTTGCATAATTATGCGAATCACCATACATACACTGTATGTAATATCAATTGTATATTAGAAGTTATATCTCCAATATAGAGATGAATGATTTTTTTTATCGTGTTAAAAACACATTAAAAAAGAAAAAAAAATTTCCCCTTGACTTTGTGGAGATAAAATGATATAAAAAAATATCTCCACAAAGTAATTAGAATCGAAAAGCTATATACAAAAAGAAAAATTCTTATTAAAATTAGAAAATACAATAAATGAATATGAACAATTGAAAACATATGTTGAATCAATTGAATATGATGATTTGTATGGAAGAAATAGATTTTCTCGAAAGTTACTAAAAAATAGATTAGATATTAAAAGAATGAGATCAATTTTGGATGATGTAGAAGAAAGAATTAGAATAAAAGATTTTAAATCTGATCCCTGTTATTATTGTGGTGATGAAATACCAACTGGAACAAAGCATTTTAAATACATTAATAAAAAATACAAAAAATTCTGTTCAAGAGGATGTATGTTGTTGTTTAGACAAAGTTATTTCCAATAAATTTTAATATAACTTTTACCCAATACATCAACTTCTTTTAAATACAATTTATGATACTCCTCCATCGATTCTATTTTATTTATATTCCAAACATTTTGAGCATGTTGATAATTTTCTTCAGATATTGTTGATCTCGTAAGAGTGCTATAAAAATCTTCTATCTTTGGTAATTCCTTTTCTTCAAACTTTTCAAAAGAATCTATATATTCGTAAGGATAAACTCCTTTCTTTTATAACTTTAATTTTTCTCCTTGAAATTGTTTTTTCATGTGTTTGAATTGTTCTTCTTTTAAATTTTTAACTAATCCATCTAATGAACAATTAAGAAATTGTAGTGAGTCTAAAAACTTTAAATGTCCAACATTAAATGTAATATATTGTTCAAAATTTTGAGGAATAAATCAATGTAATCTGGATATTCAGATGCGACTTGTAATATTAAATGAGCATCATATCCTTTGAGATTATGAAATAAAACAGGTATGAAAGGTTTATTTTTAAAGTTCAAATTTCATGCATTATGTGCTGCTCCTCTGTATTCTCCTGTTATATGACAATGATCTCTTACTTTATCTCTTTTTGTAACATAATCATCTTTTTTTCTTATTAAACCTATTGCACCTTTACAAACATGACAATGAGTTGCTTTTTTAAACTGTTTTTCTTCTTCATCAGTTAGATTCATTGGTACAACATTTTTTAATCTTTTCAATAAATCTTTTTTAGTATTCATTATTGATTCAATAAACTTACGTTGTGCATCCTCACCTGTATAATTGTAATATTTACTTTCATATTTAGAATCACAGATACAAAATAACATATTTATTCCTTTTTGTGGGTTATTTCTCATGTAATGCTTTGCTGCAAGATATGAATAAACAAAACATAAGTTATCTTTATTTTTGATGTTGCATAAAAATTTATTAAATCCATTGGCATCCTTCAAACCATCTGGTAATTCCATATATGCTCCTCCTCTCTATGGTCTGTAATTTACTTTTGAAACAATAAATTGATTCATCACTTCAAAGACCCAATCTGATCCTAATGCAATTGTTGTTTCTATTATTTTAATAAAATTATCAAAACATTCATTAATATCATCTGAAAAGTCTTTTCCTGAAGTAATTGTAAAAGGTCTGCTTGTTGAGTAGAACATTTTGTGTTCAGATGTATTCTCTTCTAAATTTCTTCTCATTGTATATTTAATCATTAAATTTACCTTCATAGATCTGTATTTTTAAAGTTGATTTTTGATAAATCTACTTTTCTTATTCTCAAATTGTTCCAGTTCTTTCAATACATTTTTGTTTTTCTTTTTGTATTTTGTATATTTATTCTTTGCAATGTTTACATATTTGATTTGATCCCTATTCTCTTCATCAACCAATCTCCTTCTTTCTCTTAATATTTTTTTGTGTATTTTCAATGAAAATCTACCCATTATACTTTTCGATAACAATTTATAAATTCTATATGTGGAGATTCTTTTAAGTCAGTTTTGTGGAGAACAAATATTTATAAAATAGAAATAATATTGTGAAATATGAATTTTAATTAAAGTATATTGTTTATATTTGATAAAAGATAATTCTTAATTTTCAAAGAAATCACTTGGTTTCTTCTTCGTGGTCTTCTTAGATGGATTCTTGGTTGGTGGTCTATTAATGTTTCATCGTAAAGATTAGGATATTGAGGATCAACATATGGATCATCATCATAACCATCTTCTTTCTGATATGGCAAGTTGTCTGGTGGATTTGGATTGTGATTATCATAATCATTCAGGATATCATTGACTCTTCTATCTTTTTCTGATTCAGTCATGTTTTCCAAATCTTCTCTTCTTTCATGATATTCATCATTGCCTTCAATGGTATTTTTACTCACTCTGATGATTTTTCCTTGTTTATCCACTTGAACACTATCTTCATCCTTGTCATCTTTGCTATCAGAATCTTCCATTAATGAATCTTCTTTGTCATTTGCACTTGATTGTCGACGATACATGTTTCATCATTGGAGATATCCATAGCAACATCATAATGGGATCCTTCTCCATCTGAATAGATAGTTTGAAGGATTTGAATTAAATTTAGAACAAATTTGATTGTATATTTACTCTAAACATGACTCCCACATTATCAAATGTCGCCAAACTACCTATCCATACCAATATCCGATTTGGGACCAATAAATTGATAAGCAAATGAGACATGATATGTCAGGTACACGATTTGCTTTTAACATAGTGGTGTAATATCATTTCAGAGAGCAAATAGAATATGAAATGAAAAAAAGAGGATATAATCAACAAATATTAACAAAATTTTTTTTTTTTTACCTTTCATAATATATATTAAATATTTTAATTCAGCAAATAAAAAAAATTGAAATGAATAAAATCAGAAAAAATTGCATTCTATTAAAGATTATAAAGAGAAATTATTGGGACACAACTGGTTCAATCCAATCAAGGAAAATTGATCTCTATAAAAACATGTCGATGAATCAAAGATTTCAAGATTATAAAGATATAATGAATGAATTTATATATCTGGAATCAATTAAACATCCTCTTATGAAACATTCTAATATTCTTTCAGATGATCCAAATGGAGTCCCTTCTAATGATACAGGCGGCTCTCATTCTAATGATTCAAATTCTTCTTCGAATCCTCCAAATAATCCATTAAACAGAGGTCCAATACATGCAGCACATACCATTTCAAAAATATTCTCAAAATATGACATACCAGTTGTTATTGGTGGTTCTGTTGCAATGATGAATTATACACAACCTAGGGCTACCAAAGATTTGGATATCAATCTTTTGATGCCTGACATGACAACTGATAAAGAAAAGGAATTGATAAAAAAGATTTGTGATGAAAATGGAATAGAGTTTTTAAATTATAATTCTTCATTCGTGTCCAAAAAACTGGACATCAGATTGGGTCTATGCTTGTTTAAAGTTAATGGATTTCCTGTTGATGTTTACATTATCAAAGGAACACCAGTATGAAAAACTTTTCAAAGATTCAAAACTTGTCGACGGTTTGAAATATGCACCATTAGAATGTCTACTTTTTTGGAAAATGGTTTCAATTCCTCAAGACAAAGATAGCAAGATATACTTGAAAAACAAGCTTGATGTAATAAACGCTTTGGAGATGAACAGTGATGTGGATAGAGAATTCGTGAGAAAAATACTTGTTGAAAATTGTGGTGAAGAAAGTCATCAAGTTAAAGAATGGGATAGAATGATAATGAATATATATAAATGAGATATACTCTATAGCTTACCTAATATTTTTCAATATAATCTCATTTCTATTAATAAAATTAATTTTACTTTTTTTACATGATATTGAACTTATTGCAAAATAATAAGGAAATGTATAAATTTTAATTGTGGAATATATTTCAAAATTATCATGATATGATTATATTTTCTCCTTTTTCAAAAAAAAAAATACCATTACACTAAGATAATGCATTAGCCCCTAATAGCATTTTTTGTCTTATTTCCATTTCCCAAAAAAGGGAAATCAGGAGACCAATTTCATCTCAATGGGGTCAATGAAATAAATGGATTTAATTTCATTATCTCAAAGGAGAAATAGAAATTAAGTTTAAATAAATTTCATTTATCGAGAAATCAAATTCTACTGATAAATGGATTTCAAGTTTCCCCAATAGGAAATACAATTCTGTATGAATAATCAAATTTGCAACAGAAAAAAAAAACATTTTTTTTTTTTGAAAAGTTTTTATTTAAATTGTGAAATCAAAAATGATAATTTTTCAAATCCAATCCAAATTTCTG